>JBBPTG010000020.1:0-267129 GCA_038093975.1 Chalciporus piperatus
TACGTAGACCAGAGCACGACTCGCCCAAAGATTCCGGCTGCGCCTTGGAGAGGCGGGGGACATGATGAGGCGGACGAGAACAACAGAGTGTCCTAGGTAGTTCTGAGTCAACGAAAGAGTTTTATGGGAAAAAAATGACGTACCAGTTAGTCCACTTGTTGGCCATTGGTGCGACGGATCCACCTGTAGGATGGCAGCATCATACCGGCCATATTTCCAAGTTCGGTCGGGTGGGTGAGCGTGAACCGTGAATGTTGATCCGATATCCCCCGGAGAGTGATAGGACTTTTGTTGCAGGCGGGCCTTGTGCCAGATTTGAAGCTCTGAGAATGGAAGCTCGGCGTCGGGATCTGACCGCCTTCGGCCACTGAAAGTATGGAGTTTCTTTTGACTTGGCTGCCTCTCACGTCTCACATAGTCGGCCAATGCTGCACGGAGATCTGGGAGTCCAAATTCCTCTGCAACTACGTCAACATTTTGGCGGCGATGAATGGGTTCGACATTGAGGTGAATGGCTGTCGAGCCTGCAATAATAGTTCGGGGGGGAAGCTGTTGGCAAGTGTAGGTGTGATGTCCTCCAGAACAACCTTAAAGAAGTTGGTTGACTGTCGTTTGGACGTCCAAAGGTCATCCAGGAGGTTTCCCGGGCTATCGTCATCAACGTCAGCGGGATCGTCATCACAGGTATCGTTGAGTGTGGGATCTGAGTTATCGTGGTTGTGTAAGGCATTCGAAGGTGTTTGGAGGAGTAGAGCTGTAGCGAATAGGCGGCGTTTTTCATCACGATCAAGTGAGCGGCAAATCTGAGCATCATAGTCACGATGGTTCGTCATGGAAGCGGGGTCCTTGATAACTTCGATATGAGCGTGTTCGGTGGTGTCTGCAGACCATTGAAGTAAGCAGCCAACATTTGGGATGCTCGGGACCACGTTATGCATGAGCTCCAACTTTGGAATCCGAAAGTGGTCCATGACGTTTTTGCCTCGACGCAGGCCGTCATCAAGGATGGCCTGCTTGTGAGCATGAAACTCGTTTAATGCAGTCCGAATCCTATCTCGTGTTTGCGGGGTAATGGCTGAGGCCTGAGAAAGATAACGAAACTCCATGAGGGCACGGATCACAGTGACGACGTCTGGGGAAGCACCACCAGCAATGACGACCACGAGATATCGTTGCACATCTCTTTGTGCGCGCCCGCCCACTTGTTTGAGCGTTGTGATTCCATTACGGAAGTGGCGAAGACCGGTGATCTTGGGAAGAACAGAGAAACGAAAGTCGAGTTCTTTGTCACCAAGCGCAATCCTGCTCCACGAGACATCATGATCCCAGAACTGACGGTGCCAGTGGTGCAGGGCCTCGGGTGTAAGGAACTGAGAAGGCGTTGAAAGTGGCCAATCTCGCCAGAAAGGGAATGCGACGCCACTGAGACGAGATGGTTCACATGCAGCAAAGTAGGCCTCGAGATCCGAAGAGAGGTGTGCAATGGGTTGAAGTTGGCTTTTAGTCAGAGCGGCAGTGCGCGTTGGATGTCGGAATGGGTCGCCAAAGTGTTCGTGCGAAGCCGTGGTAACTGGAGAAGTTTTACCTCGTACGCAAGCGAGCATGCAAGCTTCAGGTGTGTCGACAATGTAAGAAATGAGTGGTGTAAAACAATAGCGAAGGTTTCCGAGGGGATCAGGCATGGTGCACCCGCGGTTCATTGTCTCTTTGAGCGGCTGGAGGACAATGTCTAAGCAATGATGGAAGAGACGCTCGCTAAGGAGTGTACGCATTCTGGAGGATTCGTGGAGAAATTCCGGGATTGGCATCAGCGCAAGGAGAAGAAAGCCATGCGCTGAACCCTTATTCCTCACATGCATCTTGATGTTTGCAAGGCTAAGCAGTAGGGGATGGGCAACTTTGCCTCCGCAAATGTTCGTGATGTGGGTTTTGTCTGATGACAGGATGACACCACATAGGGTGCCGCCAACAGGAATTTTCGTCTGTGGGGAATGATTAATTTACGGTTTTCTTCAGGATTGTACTCTTACCTGCAGTTCCCAAGCACCGTCGCTGCTCATCCATTCAGAGTATACCCTGACATCACGTTCAGCAGAGGTGTACTGTCGAAAGGGGGTGAATTCCATCTTGTTTGCGAAAAACGGGTGGTTGAAAAGTAGCTTGACACAGTCTAGGGCGTCACGATAATATAAACACACAGGATCCTTTGTCTGATGATTGACGGAGACGACTCTGTACGTCCAACGTGGCCCTGACGGGAGTAACTCAATACGGGAACGCAACTCCCGTGCCGTGTGGAATGAGAGAGGCAGGTCCTTTGTCTGTCAAAGTGTGAGTCTTCAGGAAAGATTAAAGGCCGGATTCACGTACAACATCCATCGATAAGCATTCGTCAATTAACGCCATGCTGAGTCCCGATTTTGAAAGAAAATTAGCCTCCTGCCAGTCTTTCGAGTCTGCGAATGGATAATAGAGATTGTGACGTCGATGTTCTGAATATTGGTCCTGATTGAACTGCGAGAGGAAGGTATCGCCTATACCATATACAAATGATGCACCCTCGAAGTAATCCACAACCCATGGATATGAATCCTGGGCCTCTGGGAAGGGTAGAGCATCCATCTGAACGCCAGCCTCGTCATTTTCAAAACCAAGTGAAGCGGCGGCAAGTGCTTCATCTGGTGGATTGAAGTCCGGTGACTGTGACGAGAAACGTGTAGAAGATGCAACGTCCTGGGAAGCTGAGTCTTTAGAAGGACGGGGTGAAAGATGAGGGACTTCAAGTTCATAGGGATAGTTGTTATCGTGGCATGCAGAACGGGGTTGAGAGAGGTGGGCTGCAACACCTCTTTCACTGGAGAAGACCTTGAGACACCTAGGGCAGTTAGGCATACTGAACAGCGAACTTGAAGAAAGAGCAGTGGGCACGTACCATTTTGACCGATCTGTTCCGAGTGAGCTGACACTACATCGTGGTTGCAACGTGTATGATGAGATCAACGCATATCGCCAATGACCGTAGCGATTCTGGCCGTGAGACCTCTGCAGATTTCTTCTCCCATCCTCAACGTTCACTCTTTCAGATCTTCAATGGCGGCCAAAAATCAACATCACTCAGATTCATCCATGGCAGATCAAGAGAATTCCGATTCTTGCAGCTTGAATGGTGTTCCACAACAACTTCATGCTGAACATTCCATTAGCCTCAGCGACGTTCTCGGGACACCTGGTGCAGACTCTATCGGTTCCCTCCCCCCTTCAGATATCGTACCAGCATCGCCCCTTAAAATCCGACTGACAGAACTTGCTCGTCGAGTAGCACCTACCAACTCAATGGTCGGCACTCCAAGTGCAGTTGGTGCAATCCGGAAGTCGAGGACGTTCGCGCAATTTGCAACACCTGCACCCGCCAGAGGATCACCGTTGGCGCCGCAGCGTTTGGATGCCTCATGGGTAAGCATTCCAATCTGCTCATTCTTGCTAGTAGTATACTCACATGAACACCAGAAGCCAGGCCAACACGACCGCTTTGCGATTAACAGTGATGTTGGGCCGACCGACTCAGAGTTCGATGACATTGATGCTCAGTTAGTACTCGAGGTCACAAGGGCTCGTAGGACTGTCTGTTGCCTCGAGCAGCAGCTTGCCGAGGCCCGATGTGTGGAGAGTACTACCCTCATCAATCTGTACAAGCATCGGGCTGAGGAAGCAAGCAAGCGAGTGGACTATGCGGAGTATGATCTAGGTCTTGCCCGAGACATGGTGTCCAACGGCAGCCAAGACCATATTGAATCGAAGTTGGCTGTATCTAGGCCAATCAAGCGACCCCGCTTGTCCACTGGCAGTGTCAGTGAACATCGGTACGGTAGTGAGTACTTTCATTCATGTGTTGTCTCATCACTGACACGATACCACCCCTTTAGCTGTGCTGTCGGGCTCTCCGGAGGTGTAGTCTTAATCCATCACACATTTTACGATTATCGTGGACGTGTATACCTGCTTGATGTCAATATCACCTAGTAGTATTGTGTTTTTTCTGGACATTTGCGAGATCCTGTGGGAGCCGTACTAACTGTAGCTACTTTGTCATTCTGCAAACCCGTAGTTAATGTGAGCTCTGTCGAGGATCGAACGACTGTCATACTGTGCAGTTGTCAGCCGGTGAGGTGATGTAACCATATATAATTGATGTGCCCTTGTCCGACTGAGTGCCTGAGATCCTGAATGGACTGTCGAGGATTGAACTGCTGTCACTCTGTGAAATTGTCAGTGAGTGACATAATGTGATCTAATGTGAGGTGATGTACCCTGATATATCCTTGCCGTATTGTGGACCTGGAACCCTGAGCGCCCGTGAATTCACTGTCAGTTACTGTACATAATGCTGTAATAGTCGAGCGGCTGTGTATACTGTCACTAAATCAGAGATTTGCTGATGAAACGGGGTCGAAACATCGACGCGCTCCATTAAATGGAGGCGCTTGTTGGGCCGTTCCTCAGACAACGTGTCCGAAGGTGGGTTTGCCACCTTGTCGAGACGACGAAGCGTCTGGGGAGTTGGCGTGACCAGGATGCGGTGCGCGAGGTCAATGCTGCGCAGGGTCTGTGGAAAAGCTGGTGGCCCGTAGTGGGCAGCACCAGAGGAGTGGGCGAGTTGACGAGGGTCGGCGACGGGCGTGGTGAAGACGGTGGCTGCAGGTGCGATAACGACGGGAGGGGTGGTGAAGGAAGAGAAGGCGAAGGACGCCGAAGCGTCATTGGCATTGGCACGAGACTTACGAGTCTCGTTCTTTGCCTGTCCTTCTGCAGAACGAGTTCCGCGCTTCTTCTTCTTCTTGCCATTTGAGTTGGTGTTCCCTTGACCGTTGTTCGAGTTCGTCGGCTGCTGCTGCTGCTGCGTAAACTGCGGGTCCTGACCTTTCAACTTGACAGCCGATATCTTGGACGCCTGAGCAGTCTGAGCAGGCTTTGCAGGCGCGGGAGCCTTCGAAGAATTCTGCTGAGACCAAGCACCGAGAGCGGTTTGCTCGATTTCGTCGAGGGTAAATGGAAGAGCGCCAGGTCGAACGACGACGCGTGGAGTTCTTACCGCTGTTTCGCCCGTGCCCGTTATCTGGATCTCCGTAGTCGTGACGTCCTTCAACGAATCTCCGGACTTCGCGTTAAGCAACTGTAAAAACGTCGACATGTAAGGAAGTACTTTGAGTTTCCTCAACGTCATCAGGATCTGCCAGCGATCCGAGAGAGGAAACTTGTACTGATCGAACTTCTGAAACGCGGTTCTAAGTTTCGAGAAAGTCCCAGCCGGGGACTCGTGAAGAGAGAACTTGATGTTCTCGAAGGTGTCGTACTCTTCATAAACGTTGGCGAAAGTGGGATGGGAGAAGGCGTCCTTGAGAGCGTCCCAAAGGGCCTTGGCGTTGTTCTCCTCCTCCCAGCGACGTTGGAGGGAAGCATTGAGCTTCAAGTAGAGAGAACCGACTGCCTTCTCCGTGTTCTTAGACCAGTCATCGTCATCCTCGTCCGATGTCTTCTGAGTCGTATAGAAGACTCCGATAGACATAAGGTAGGCGCGCATCTTGGGGGCCCAAGTAAGGTAGTTCGAGCCGTTGAGCGTGGGGATGGAGGCGAAGGTCGAGGTGGAGGAAGACATTGTGGGAGATGGATGATAGTAGCGAATCTGAAGAGTAACGCGTAAGTTTATCGTTCAATAAAGAATGAAAAAGGCGCAGTCAGAGCTTCTGGATTCGTACCGGCATAGTGACCCCATGGTCGCTTGCCTAAAGCGCAGAAGCTAGAGCGTAAAAACGCTTCTAGAATGCGGTGGTACAAGCACATGGATTCAGAGCGTGAAAACGCATCGTCATCCAGAGCGTTCAGATGATGCCAAGCACAAGTGTGCTGGCAGGGCTCATAACCTGTTGAACTGGTGTCATCCTAAGCCATAAGGCTATAGACTACCAGAGCAGCATACTGCGTAGACACAAAGGGAGTTTGTGCTCGCTCACCTGATTGCAACGTTGTGGTTGTGGTTAAAGAGTTGTATTAACTCAGATCGACTGAGTTTGAATATATAAGTGTACAGTGGTGATTACCTAATCAACTATCGTTTATGGAAACGTAGTGAACTATACACTATGATCGTAATACGTTCAACACGGATGACGTCGACGTCCATGGCATTGGGGTCCCTGGCAGGGGTAGAGTGGTTGGTGGAGGAGAACGGACGGAATGGTTTGGCAGGGTTGTGATTACGATTCGCGATTTCATTGGCGTGTTCCCATTGGGTCTGGAACTGGGTAGTGCGTTTGTACCAATCCTCAATCGTGGTAGGGACAGTGTCCATGCTGTTGACTCGTCTCATGAGGGAGACGGGTATGCCTGCGGAAAAGTATCCGATTAGGACGTTGTTATCGGTGATGCCTGATAAGGCGACTTGATTCTGGAAACTCGAAATGAATTCTGGGAGGGAGGGAGAATACTCTCCATTCTTGAGAGGTTTCATTCGTTTGGTGGAGAGCCAGGCGACGGCGTTTCCTACGGTGTCGTGGTGTTTGAATGCGGTTTCGAAATCAGTGATAAACTGAGCCCAGGTTCCCATTGTGACTGTAGCGCCGGTGATGGCCTTGCGGCGGAAGGTGGCGGCCCAAGTGGCTGCTGATCCTTTGGACATGTAAGATAGCGCAAAGGCGATCTTTTTGGGGTCGGTGTTGTATACGTCACCATTGACAGTGAGATAGAATTGGATGGAATTCATCCAAGCAGTGCTCTTTTCAAAGGAGCCATCAAAGGCGTCTGGGGCTCCGATGCGGAGTTCAGTGGGTTTGGAGGACGACATGGGGTTTACAAAGGTAGGGGGTATCTGATACGCTCCTGGTGCAAATGCGGGTGCGGGAAGGGAAGGAGTGGGGAAAGCTGGGGTTCGTGGGGGAGCAGGCGACACAGGGAACTGTGGAGCTCTTCGGGAAATTGGGGTCGGTGACGGTGGTGTTGGTGACCTTGGGATGGTTACAGCTGAGGAAAATTCGTGGGAGAGGTGAAGGGTTTCTTCTTGTTCCTCTTGGGTGGTGATTGGTTCGTCGTAAAGATCTGCGGTGTCGTAGGGGTTAGAGGGATCTTCCTCTTCAGGTGAGCCCGAGTCAGAAGATTCGGGGTTCTGTGGATTAGCGGTCTCTCGTGGGGGGCCCCAACGAGAGGTGTCGAGGCGAGGTCGTTGGGAAATGGTGGAGGTCTACAGCGAAGGTAGCCTTTCAGGGGTAACTTAGATCTTTTGTTACGCTTGTACCGGGTAGGTCAAAGCGTAGACACAAAAGCCTAGTCAAAGACAAGGGTTTCAAGGTAGCCTAACGATGGGATGTCCACGTTAAGGCCTAGCGTCCGTTCAAGAGTGGGACGGTGACTCTCAGAGGGTTCAAGGAAGCAGGGAATGACCAAGCTAGATTGCGTAGGTCTAAGTTAGGGTTACAGGAGGAAACTCGAGGGTTTATATAAGTGAAGAAATGAGTTAAGGGCAGGCATAGAACAAGTCAGAATATGTAAGAACGAGTCATGACGAATAAGAATGAGTCATGCTCGGTAAGCATACGAGTCAGCGATGACGAAGCGTGGAAGGTGAAAGAACATTAAAGAATGTTCGCTGACTAAAGTAGGGTAAGAAATGGGAGGCCTAGGCAGGACTCGAACCAGCGACTAGGACTTAGTACAAGGTAATAGGGAGGAAAAGAATGAGTGATCGTAACAAACTGCATCTATAGCATCTATAGTGTTCCTCGAGGTTGCCAATACATCACTTTATGTCTTATGCAAAGTATGCCCAAATCGCAATCTTGAGAAACCTATACGTCGTTGCCATCTAGCAGACCACGTGCAATCAAAGAAACATCAAGCAAATCTTCGTAAAGTGGCTAGGACCAAAGAACAAACACCATTGAGGCTTGGGACCTTAAAACTTTCCGAGCGAATACCTCAGGCTCCCCAAACTCGGAATGTACTGGAAACAATGCAGCCCATACAGCCTGATCCAATGTCCTCTCAATCTCCCGTTGAAGTTGCAAATGAGGATTCTAATGTATCACCGAGCCAACTCTGGGACGAATTTCAAGCGGAACGCACTGTATTTATTGACGACTACTTTGATAAGATGCAACAACTCATCGAAAATGACGAATCCATCCTTTCCACCCTTCTCCCTCCCCTCGAAGATGAGCTAGGATTTGAAGATGATGATGATGTCGAATTTGATTTTGTTCCTCCCAATTTTGGAGAAATGGATGAGAACTTTGGAATCGATGTTGAAGGTTTGTTATCCTTAGTTTTCTTCTTCTTTTTACTGAATTGGAGGATAGCTGTTGCTGGTAGAGCTCAACACGTGAAAGCCAATGCAGCTGCGGACGTCTTGCCTCATGAGCCATTATATCCTTGGAAGTCAATGCCGGTAAGTCTGTATGTTCTGTATCCCGATTAATTTTTGCTGATGACCGTGACATGTATACTAGGAGTACTTGACTCACTTCTTTTTAGCTCCCCTCGTCTCAGGTTCTCGCAAGCTCAGAAAGCAGCTGTTCTCACATGGGCGAAAGAGCTTGGAGCACCTGAGGTGCCGTCAATGTATGCCCTGAAAAAAACGCAAGAGCGTTTTATGAAGCTTCTTGGGAAACCAACTGATAAAGTAACGACGGCTTCGGGAAATGTGTTCTACATGAATACTATCAACAAAGCGATTGCTATGGTAAGTAGAGATAGTTATTTGGCGAACACTTCTAAGCTATGTGCCTGCTGCGGATGCAGGATTTTGCAAATCCACTTACTCGATTTGCGATGCAAGAATATCCGGAGGACACGACGCACATGTCACAAGTGCACCATGGCAGCAAGATGCTCGAGGACCTTCCGGAAGGTCTTGCACCTCCGTGCGTTCGTGTTGATCGTGCGGTCTATTTCATCAACGAGCTACTCCAACAATCGACGGGTCAGTACTTCATACCCAAGAAATTCTTCCAAGCAAGAATGGCACCCGACAAAGAAAATATGGAACCAACCGTCCTTGCTCTGGGTCACAAGGTCTCCAAGACTTTGGTTTGTTCCTGCTATGATCATACCATGTGTCGCTTATTGATTCTTCTCCTTTGTTGCAGGAGGGATTTGCGGTTGATCCAGAGATGATCATCGTCCCAGTTTCGACATTTTTTAACACATTTGAAGATCTTCGACGCAAGGCTGGTGAGACTGGAGTTCAATTCACAGGTCCGTAACGATCTTTCAAGGGGCACATATATACAAGCTAAAGGCTTGCACAGCATCCTCCACCACATTCGCTCATCTGATGCCAAACCCTCTCCGAGAGAAATCAGGTGGACGGATGGTCTACACCGTTCCTCTGGTTGTATTCATGGACGATGTCTCAGGGAACATATCAAAGCAATGGAACAAGCATCACGTTGTTTACATGTCGAATGCTCTATTGCCACGACAGATGCTTGAGAAAGAGTTTACCATTCGCTTCGTTTCCGGTTCACCTCACGCAACACCAATGGAGCTGATGCAAGGCGTTAAAGACTCAATCCAGTACGTTCTTTCCTGCAAATGATTGATATTCTTCTTATGAATCCGTTTCTAGAAAAGCGTCTGACAACCCTATCATAACGTTCGATGTCAAGCATCAAGAGGAGGTCATGGTCATTCCATATAACTTGATCATCACCGGTGATAACCCGATGCAAGCTGAGGAATGCAGTCACGGAGGAATGAGGTGTAACTACCTTTGCCGTACCTGCAAGGTCGGGGGTACAAATGAGGAAAAGAAAAGCGATGAAGGATATAGTGATCTTTTCAAGGTACTCATGATTTCCAGTTCATTTGCTTGTAATTCTCATCACTTCCTCCAGTGTGGCGAGTTGCGTACACCCGAAGATACCCGCGCTCAAATCAAACATCAGATTCAGCTTTCAAAGCTCTCGGGTGGTACAGAGAAAGTCAGGACCGCTGTCAGTCAATCCGGTGTGCGGGACAATGCAACTGCCGCAATTGTGGACTGGCTTCTGCAACTTGGCAAAGTCCTGCGGAAGAGAACTGCCGGAAAGCCTGCACTGCCAGACGCTGAGGTCACCGCACGCTTAGAAAGTGAATATAGTGCCATGCTTGGAGATCAATCACTCGACGACCGTATCAACCCACTCCTCGGGATGCCAGGACTCAACATCCACAAGGACACCCCAACGGAAATCCTTCACACGATACTTTTAGGTGTCGTCAAGTATTTTTGGGCACAGACAGTCCATATCCTCGAGAAAGCTCACGGTCTCAACATATTCCAGATGCGACTGCAATCCGTTGATCGAGATGGGCTAAACTCCCTAACGCTCAATGCCGATTATATTGTGAGGTACAAAGGCGCTCTTGTCGGGAAACATTTCAAGAGTCTGGCACAGGTCATGCCATATTTAATATATGACCTGGTTCCCCAGAGTGTTCTCGAGAGTTGGTCGGTCATCGGGAAACTTGTCGTCCTTCTTTGGCACACATCAATTGAAGACGTGGAGTCGTATCTTGTCAGTATCACTTTATTTCATGGTTATACTGATTGATTTACTACTATCCACTAGGCTACCCTCTCACACGTCATTGATGATTTTCTTACCCTCAGTGCGCAATGCGCCCCAAGTATCTTGGTGACAAAAGCCAAGTTTCATTTTCTCCTCCACCTTCCCATGTTCATCCGACGATTTGGCCCTGCAATTCTCTTTTCAACCGAGCGTTACGAGTCCTTCAATCACGTTTTCCGCCTTGCAATGATTTATAGCAACCGCCAAGCACCAAGTCGTGATGCATGTCATCTCTTCGCTGAACAAGACAACATTAAACATGTCGTCACCGGCGGAGTCTGGCGTGATCCCACTACTGGCAAATGGGTCAAAGCAGGAGCTAATGTCGTCAAATATATTGATGAACACCCTCACCAACGTCAGATACTTGGCTTCCCGAAGATGGAATCTCCAGAACTTGGTTTGTTTCTCTCGCCAGAGTGTTCAGGGCGGCTTAGCAGCTCACACACTTTGAAGGTACAGCGCACCTATCACGCGACGGAGATGAAAAGACGAAGATTGCGTGCCCTGTTAATTGGAAGGATACGATAGCTGCCAAATGCTCTGGTCCACCCATTACCCGGCAAGGAAATCAATTCTACAAAGCTATGTCATTTATCGCAGCACATGGAGACAAAACCAAGGTCAGAACTCACGTCATCATCAAGTACGGTGGTGGATACCAGATGGGGACAGTCAAAGAGATTCTGGTCCCCCTCGAGCAACGCCTTGCCTCACATATTGTAATCAGTCTCTTTGAATTCCTTCCAGAGTTACATGCTCGCCTGCGTGTTCCCTGTATCAAGTATCCTATGCAGGAACAAACAGTCGTTGTTCCTCCTCTGGTAAGTCACCTCGAGTTCCAAGGTATTGTTACGATACAGTGGCCTCATGTTTTCCAACAGGACGTCATCTGTGCGGTCAACATTCAGCATGACTGCATGACGGCATGCTGTACTTCTACGCGGCCTGTAAACCAGAAACAAGAACGCTTGCTCACGTCACGGACAATAGATCTTCTTGATCATACCCCTACTAACGTGTATCTGGTAAACACCTCCTCGTTGCACAACTATCAATGGATCAAGGCCGTTGTCCCACACGTGCTCTATGACCAGATTTATGCCCCACTCATTTCGGATCATGCCTCATTACGCTTGCAGGCAGCATGTCAGTTACGCTCAAAGAAGAGAAGCGAGAAAGCGGCTGATGGGACAGAGGGCTGTGATGATATGTCGCTTGCGGAGCAGCCAGTTTTTGACCACCCGAAGAAAGCACGAGGGAAAGGCAAGGGGAAATCACAAAAGCCACCCGCCCAACCTGCCACACATCCTCAGGCTGGTCATTCTGACGTGATCAACCACCTGCAGCAGTCCGTCAATACTGCGGGTGCAGGTCCATCTCATCTCAATCTCCGCACCCCTTCGTCATCCTTCCCTTCCTCTGGCAACTCATCGGAATTCTCGATTAGGCCCCACCCTACTCAATACAATCTGCCTTCCTCCGTGCCATACAGAGTTTTTCCTGATCTTCCTCCCTCGCCATATGAAGTTTTACGTGGCAATAACCCTCTCCCAGTGCCATATCAGCATGCTTCCTCTACTCAATACGATCCCCCTCTCTCTGTACCATACAGAGTTTTTCCCGGTGATCTCCCTCCCTCCCCATACAGAGTTTTACATGTCAATCCTTCTTCCTCTGTCCCATACAGAGTTCTAGCTGGCAATCCCCTTCTCCCGCTGCCGTATCACCCGCTTCCTGACCCACCTCGAGGTCATGATCTAGATTTTGGAAATGCTCCATTCGAACTTCAACGACCTGCACAAAGTGCAATTTCTTATGAACATGTCCACGGCGGCGTTCCACAGCGTTACAATCCCCATCCTGGCAGTGCTTCCAATCACGCATATTACTGAAACGACTCAACTCAATCAAGAGCTAGCGCTATCATCAGACAACATGCCCTAGCGAAACCACATCAACTCAGTAACTAGAGCTGAGGATCAGACTAGGCAAGCAGGAGCGCTTGGCCCATGAAGTTCAAGAAGAGGAAACTCCAGGAGAACAAGACTGGGGAGCCAGTGCTTGTCAACCCGGGTTTATATACTATTGACAGTGTTTGTACATGTTGTGGCTAAACCTTAACTATATGACTAGTAAACCTTAACTATATAACTAGGTATGACTAGATATGAGTCATGGCGAGTAACAGCCAATAGCGTATATGACTAGGAAGCGAGATGAGTCAGCGTGAGTCAGTATGAGTCACGGTGAGTCATAATGAGTCAATAAGAGTCTGAGTCATGGTGACTCGGTATGAGTCATGGACAGTGGGGAAGATGCACAGCCATGCACAGCCACATTATGTAAGCGAAAGGCTAGACCTAGCTGATGTCAGCAGGTCACGTGATGTGATCTTGATAAGATAAGATAACAGAAAAGGGAGAGAAAGCGACTAAGTCCAAAAGTGAAAGAGCAACGTAGTAAGTGTAGGAAAGACTAGGATAAGGAACTGAGCGTTCGTAACAATTACAATCCTCATCCTAACAGTGCTTCCAATCACATGTATTACAATCCCCATCCTGACAGTGCTTCCAACCATGCGTATTACCACCAATAAGCTAGACTTTGCGTTATTCTAATCATTTGTTTGGTTTTCTTTGCTTATGTAAGGCAGCGTGAACTGTGTGGCGAGTGCAATGAACAACACACACATTGCTCTTGGTTTATAACATGCAACAGTCATGGATACGCAGCTCGAGGGAGCTCTGGGGAAGTTAAGGGACGAAAGAGCAAGCGATCGAGCGGACATTGCACGGTTGGGCGAGGAAAGAGAGAGTTTCCAAGAACTCTCGGAAAGGTCGGAGAATGAGATTACCGCTTTGAAAGCAGACCTCTCAGAGGTAAAGAGTGAGCTCAAGAATGCGATCGACGATCTGTGCAGAGTAAGTTCCTTTGTCTTAAGCTCGTCCGAATGCCCATTGACTGTGATACATCCCAGACTACTTCGATGCTGATGCCCCTTCGCCTGCGTGTTCTGCTTGACCTGGCGCGAAAGAAGATTATTCAACTGCTCGACATCGAATCGTGGGACGACCTCCAGCAGTCCAGGTTAACACCCCAGCTCGCACGATATATCGAAGCTGAGCTCAAACGCCGCAACGTAACGTACACCCTCTCCCTCGACGCTCTGACCTACCTATGCTCTTACAACAATGTGCGGAGGGAGGGCAATAAGGCTGCTCACCGTGCAAGTCACGCCGAAATACGGCAGGCGGTCATGGGTTCACCTATTGAATACCAGAACAGGCATTTCCTCGAGGAAGTGTACGAATTCAGGTTTGAAATGTCTGTTTACGAAGATACCCGGAATGAGCAGATGACCTGTTAGATGACCTTGCCATGTACTAGCCTTTCTATCACTACTGTAATCATACTCATTCGTGTTGGTTATTCCTAGACCCGATGGGGGGCACAGTTTACAGACTCTACCACTCCGTCATACAGTCAGCATCAGTCGCCGTCCTTCGCCCAAGATCGCCTAGAACAGTTCCTCTCCGCAAATATTCCTGACATCTTGTTTCCGATTTTCGTCAGGGACCCTTGGACACTGAGGTGCACTGTCTCAGGCATTTTGCCTATCACTTGTACACGAACATGATGGATACGACTCGGATGCCTACCAAGACAAAGTAGGAATATTGCGTCTGGGCTTGGTCTGGGCCTTATCAACTTCGATATCCACCCCTCAGCACCACAAGAACGATGATGAGTACGACTCGGACGCGCTCGAATACGAGATATATCCCATGTTCGGCTGGCGAAATAGCCTGTGTGTCCACCTACCGCAATGACAGTATCTCCATGAGTGAATGCATCACAGGGACCATGAGAGCGTGGCGAGCCCTTGTAGTGATTGCCAAACAATTCCAAATAGGCATTACTCGAAATGACTGTGTGATTGCCTGCAAGACTATGTTGTGATAGGAACAAATGTTGAAGATCGATCATTTTCACCCAAATGAGAATGTCTAGATACAAGTTATGTCGACGTGCACCAGAATTGTGTTTAGTGGAACTGTAACTGGCATCATCTCAATTTCCTGGACACCACTGGTTGACTGTTACGAACGCTCAGTTCCTTATCCTAGTCTTTCCTACACTTCACTACGCTTACTACATTTCTCTTTCACTTTTGCACTTAGTCGCTTTCTCTCCCTTTTCTGTTATCTTATCTTATCAAAGATCACATCACGTGACCTGCTGACATCAGCTAGGTCTAGCCTTTCGCTTACGTAACATGGCTGTGCGTGGCTGTGCACTTTCCCCACTGTCCATGACTCACACCGAGTCACCATGACTCAGACTCTTAATGACTCATTATGACTCACCGTGACTCATACTGACTCACGCTGACTCATCTCGCTTCCTAGTCATATACGCTATTGGCTGTTACTCGCCATGACTCATATCTAGTCATATATAGTTAAGGTTTAGTCACAACATGTACAAACACTATCAATAGTATATAAACCCGGGTTGACAAGCACTGGCTCTCCAGTCTTGTTCTCCTGGAGTTTCCTCTTCTTGAACTTCATGGGCCAAGCGCTCCTGCTTGCCTAGTCTGATCCTCAGCTCTAGTTACTGAGTTGATGTGGTTTCGCTAGGGCATGTTGTCTGATGATAGCGCTAGCTCTTGATTGAGTTGAGTCGTTTCATTGACAGTGTAAAGTGCTGGCGAATCGGGGTACTTCCGCCCTTAAGCCTGCCATCCAATATAAGTCATTCACAAAGAGTATCAGCAAGGTTTGTTCGGGACAAAATTGACAGGAGTGGTATAGTATTTAAAAACTTTTCAAACTTGTGCCTACAACGGTATTCGAACTCTGGACTTTGTCTACAACTTAGGGGTCAAGCCGGATTCATCTTAATCCGCTCTGGTAGTCCCTGCCAGTGTAGCATTACGTAAACTATTACATAATCAGGTCACATGACAAAGGTCCAGACTTAGATGAGTCAGCAATGATGTCATGGCCTAGACCCTAATCCGTGCCTGGTACCTTTTCTTATCATCGTTCCATTTACCTTATCTATCTTTCCCTTTGTGTTTTCTTTATTCGGCTGTTGGTCTGTGTGCACTTCTCAATAGTATATAAGTAGCCCTGTACTTATCACAGACCCCAGTCTAATCCATTTGTTGCTCAGGCTTCACTGCAATTAAGCTTTAGTACTCAGCATATTCCTTCGCAAGGCTTAGTGTTGCCTTAAGTCCCCGCTGTGTTGTGACCCAGTCATAACACTTTCCACATTTCTCTAAGAATGTACCAGCCAGAGATGAATCGCCTTCGAATCCCATGCGTGGGAAGTAGTTTTTTGTTATAGCGAAGGGAATCGTTCCAGAAAGGGAGGAATTGTGATGGAACTGCGCTATATTCAACCAATCAGCCCATTCCGTTTGACGTTTAGCCACGTAAGCGCGGAGATACTGCTGGAGTTCTCGGTTCATACGCTCCGTTTGGCCATCGGTTTGGGGATGATAAGCGGTTGACAGCTTCTGTTCTATTCCTAGAAGGGTGCAAAGCTGCAAAGTGAACTCCGATGCGAATTGCGGTCCTCGATCTGAAACAATTGAAGAGGGAAGTCCGTGTCTACACCAAACATTGTCTCTAAATAGAATAGCTAATTCTTTCGAAGAAATTGTCTTTTTACAAGCGATAAACTCGACTTCTTTCAAGAAGCGATCTACAATTACACAAATAGCATCAAAGCCGCCGGCCAATCCAGAATAGCCTGCACCTTCGAATTGTCCATTTCTACGCCTTTCTGGGAGATAACCATTCCCAAGAAATCTACAGATTCTACAGCAAAACTGCACTTTTCTGGTTTTATGTAAAGATCGTTCTCTCTGAGACGTTGCAATACGGTTTTAACGATTTCTAAGTGCTGTGCTCTAGTTTTTCCGAACGTAAAGATCATAAGATCGTCGATATAAATAATGAGAACCCCATGAAGATCGCTAAATAGATCGTTCATCATTTGTTGGAACGTGGGTGGAGAGTTCGTAAGTCCAAAGTACATGACAACTGGTTCGTAAGCGCCGAATGGAGTAATGAAAGCCGCTTTCCATTCATCGCCTTCTTTTATTCTAACATTATTATAGCCCCAACGAAGGTCCATTTTTGTAAACATATCAGCTCCTTTGAGCTGGTCGATAAGTCCGGAAATGAGGGGAAGAGGGTAAGCGTTCTTGACAGTTCCCTCATTTACGTAATGATAGCCCATAACTAATCTCTTTTTACCATCCTTTTTTGGAATAAAGAAAACAGGAGATGTCTGAGGGGATTTCGACGGACGAAGATATCCTTTCGATAACTCCTTATCGATGAACTTTTTGACGTCATCTAGTTCCTGTTCGGACATCAGAATCACCCGACCCTTCTTGGGAACGAAATCAGGCTTGAGATCTATTGCGTGGTCCCACGCCTTTCGGGTAGGCATACGCTCACTCTCTTGCTCTGAGAAGACGTCTAAGTACTCGTGGAGTTCTACTGGGACTTTCTCGGTGAGCCCCGCCTCAAACACTCGACGAATAGAAACCGAACGGTTCAAATGATAGTTGACTACTTTGCACTGATCCGTACAGCGTGTGAATCGTACTCGTTTGGCCACCCAATCGATTTCAGGGTTGTGCCTCTCAAGCCAATCATAGCCGATGATCATGTGATGAGTGCCAAGTACAGAAACAAAAGTGTCCATATGTTCAAAATGTCCATTGTGTCCCAAAACAAGCGAAACCTTGTGAGTGACACCGCCTATCGCTCCCTCTGAGCCGTCGGCGTTGTACACTGGAATAGGAAAAGGAAGTTCTTCCAGTGTCAAACCATGTCGCTCACAGAACGATTTATCTATAAAGGTTTCGGTTGCGCCGGAATCCAATAGAGCGGCAAACTCCATTTTCTTCCATTGCTCCCCTTTATCGTACATAATAGTAATAGCGAGATCCAGCTCGTTTTTCCGATTCTGATTCCTTACATGTATTTTTGATGGGATTTCTTTTTTCGAATATTTTACCTTCAGGGAATTAAGCACGAATTGTTTTACTTCTGTCGCCACACCACTAAGGGACACCCTTTCAGAAGAAGAAGAAAATGTATTATCAAACGAAACATGAGGCCCGGTACTAATACAACCCTTTGGTAAACTAAGTCCGTGCCTTTGAGAACCCATCTCTCTCATCGGCTGCTTCCTTTTAAAGCCTCGGCTGCCTGTGCCTTAGCTTCTGACTCAATGCGGTCGCACCAGTACGCTTCCGCTTCTTGGTTTGTATATGCCGCTTGATGCGACATGTAACTTGTGCTGGTGGACAGGCCAGCGGGGTAGGGGGAAGATTGGGGAGGGTAGGGTGCAGGGATGGTACCTGCGAAGGGCATCTGCCGGTTGTCAAACGGCAGGGAAGATTCAATGTATTGTTGCGAATATGGATCCCATATCACAACTTGTCTCTGACGCGGCCTATGGGGCTTTGGGCACGCGTTTGCAAAATGACCGGGCTGGTCGCAATTGAAACAGTTTCCCCGAACCGGGGATCTTGGCATTTGCTGTGCCGAAAGATCCATCGGGGCTCCTCGACCAGGCTGTGTGCCTGTGGGAGTGAAACGGGGGGCCGCATACGAAGCAGGGGGACGCGGAAGAGGGCGAGATGCAATCGGGTATCGTGGTGGAAGGTACGGATATGAAGAAGAAGGCCTAGGGGCAGGAGCGGGTGCCTGACGAACTGGTGCACCACGTTCTACAATGATACGTTCGAAGGTACGACCTATCTTTCGGTAGGTATTGATCGTGTCGTTGTAGCTTTGCTCATCAACAGTAGTGTTGATTTGCGCCTGATAATAGACTTTGTAGTCTATTGCCTTTTTCAGAAGCTCTTTGGCATGAGCATCTGCAATCTCCGATTCCGCTTTCAACAACTCGAACTCTTGGATGAAGATAGTATCCACAGGTTTCCCAGCCTGTTTCAATGCTTCCAGTTTCCTGAGACTCTCATGAACGAGAACGTCAATCTGGACATAGTCCTTGAGCATTCTCGAGAACACGATCCATTCTGGCCATGCTTTCAGGCCCATAGGTGCGCGAACCGGATCTAATGCCAACGGATCTTCTTCTGCAGGGGGAGGCGGTGGCAGAAGTTCAAGTCGAGACCAGGTCTCGATCATCATTTGCGCGTATCCTGACGCTTTTCCTTCTAACCATGAAAGGACGGCGAGACATCGGACCTTGTTGTTTTTCCACGTATGGACGGACTGCCAGGCGTTAACCTGTGCCCACCACAAACGGAACTTGGTGCGATCACCATCCCATTTCCCAGGGTCGGCAACTTTTTTGGACACGGAGTCCGAATTGTCTGAAATGATCGCCTTCAGAGCGGCGGTGAGGGCAGCGAGAGGATCAACGGGATCTGCCATCAGCGATTCGGGACGGGGAGTAGGGGGATGAGAGCTTTCGGATGAAGATGGAAAGTGACGTGGGGGAGATCTGTAACCTTGAGCTTGTGGTTCCTGATCGTAGAACTCTGCTGACATATAACCTTACTGAACCCTATCTTCCAAAGGTTCTCTGGGGTTGACAGACACGAGGACGAAGGAAATATTTTTTCGAGCGGAGGTAATACCTGCGACGCTTATCGGAATCTCGGCAGACCTTCTGAGGAATTTTCCCAAGATCTGATTTGATTTTACACATACACTACTCTCGAACTTCTTTCTTCAAGCAGTAGCAAAAAGCTAACGTAATACAAGATTTTATTTATTGTTTTCTATTTTGTACCTCGGCGGTGCTGCCGGCTTACCTTTCTACGTATGACTCAGCCAAGGGGGCGGCGACGCGCTTTTCCTTTGTCGTCCTTCGCAATTGGGCACGACCCCAACTCGGTCTTCGAACAAATACTATAGTACGGAGGATAACAGGAACGGGGCACTAAAGGCTGGCCCAAAAGAATAGAATAGCCAGATGGCGAATTGTGACGTTACAGGTGATCACAAGAACCTGCGTGGTGTCTACAGTCAGAGGGCTAGTGCTTGCGCAGACCCCAAGACGTCTCGAACCATGAAAGAGCCCCTAGTGCACATGGGGAACAGCAACTTTATCTGTATTTAGACGGCGGACAACCGTATATGCAGCAGTGGGAAGAGTTGCTTTCTCTTAGTGTGTCACGTACACCAACGGTCAACGACCAACTCTTTAGCCCTAGAGTCCGGGTGGTGTTTTCAAGTCTAATCCAAGTGTTATGACTGGGTCACAACACAGCGGGGACTTAAGGCAACACTAAGCCTTGCGAAGGAATATGCTGAGTACTAAAGCTTAATTGCAGTGAAGCAACAAATGGATTAGACTGGGGTCTGTGATAAGTACAGGGCTACTTATATACTATTGAGAAGTGCGCACAGACCAACAGCCGAATAAGGAAAACACAAATGGAAAGATAGATAAGGTAAGTGGTACGATGATAAGAAAAGGTACCAGGCACGGATTAGGGTCTAGGCCATGACATCATTGCTGACTCATCTAAGTCTGGACCTTTGTCACGTGACCTGATTATGTAATAGATTATGTAATGCTACAGGGACTACCGGAGCGGATTAAGATGAATCCGGCTTGACCCCTAAGTTGTAGACAAAGTCCAGAGTTCGAATACCGTTGTAGGCAAAAGTTTGAAAAGTTTTAAAATACTATAACAGGATTGGAGAGAGCATCGTGAGCAACGGGGGTACTGGGAACAGAGCGATCAAAGAACAGAGGATCAACTTGAACGGTAGATGAAGAACCAGAAGCGGAACCTCGAAAGCTGCCCGACTGGAGTTCTGCCAACTTAACCTTGAGGGCAAGCATTTTCGCTTCTTCCCTGAGGACTTCGATGTCCATTTTCTTGCTCTCCATCAATCGAGAATGAATTTTGTCCGCTTCCATACGCTCCTTTTGGTTCTCCGACTCCAAGTGAGTGATTTCCTCTTTGCGCATGTGAAGTTGGATCTTCGCCATCTTACGTTCGTTCCAGATCAAGGAGGACTGAGAGTGCTGCTCCAGGGCACTCTCATTCAAAGCATCCATGCGTGTTGCATGTTCGGCTTTCATCTGAGCGACAGTCCCTTTGCCTTTGGAAATACTGGTCTGCGAGGTAACAGAGCCAGCTGCACGGCGACGAGCAGGTCCGCTGTTACGCTTGTACCGGGTAGGTAATGAGTGATCGTAACATTACCCCCGTATTAGAATCAAGTCATCGACGAAGATAAAAACTAGTCAAATGCTTAACCCGTAGTGACCTGGAGAACCGGTCATGTTTGCATATCCGACATCGTCGGTTGGATCATCTCCGTCATAGAGAGTGGCGTCGTCGTCATCGCGTGAATAAGTCTCACCCGAAATACGGGTATAGAGTCATCGGCGTTGGTGGGAAAGTGATCGGCACACCTAGATAAGGCATCGGGACCGGTGAGGGATGAGCCGGGAACATGAATCATTTTCAGGTCAAAGTCAGCAAGATCGAGGAGCCAGCGGACTTGCCGGCAGTTCAGATTCTGGGGTTGGCGAAAGTAGGTCAGGTTTTTGTGATCAGTGAAGACTTGGACAGGGAAGGGGGAGCCGTGGAGATAATGTCGCCAGGTTTTCAGTGCACAGATCACAGCGAGGAGTTCACGATCATAGATATTGTCGTTTCGTTCAGCGTCACCAAAGGACTGGGAGAGATAGGAACAGGGGTGCCAATCGCCGTTGGCGTCAGTTTGGAGGAGTATACCTCCAGAGGCAAATTTGGAGGCATCAGTTGCGATGGCGAAGGGTTTGGAAAGGTCTGGGAAGCATAGGACAGGTTTCGCCAGGAACATCTGTTTTAGACGGGCGAAGGCATCTTGGCAGGCGTTGCTCCAGTCCCATCGATGATCCTTTTTGGTCAGGTCAATCAAAGGGTGGGCGACTAAGGAGTAATTTGGGATGAAGCGTCGATAGAAGTTGGCAAAGCCAAGGAATGAGCGAACTTCTTTGACGGTAGTGGGAACGGGCCATTGAGAGATGCCATCAAGTTTGACGGGGTCCATGGCAAGCTCTCCAGGGCGGACGATCATGCCAAGATATTCTACTTCATTTACGGCGAAGTTGCATTTTTCTAAACGAAGATGGAGATCTAGCTCTTGCATCCGTTCGAGGACTCGTTGCGTGCGAGCGGTGTGAGTAGCATCGTCGGGAGAAAAGATGAGAAGGTCGTCCATATAGATGACGAGCCACCCTTCAGCTATCATGTCTCGAAAAGAGTCGTTCATGAAGCGTTGGAAGATGGCCGGGGAGTTGTTCAGTCCGAAGAACATCACAGTCGGTTCAAAGAGACCTTTGTGGGTGAGGAAAGCAGCCTTCCACTGGTGTCCATCTTTGATGTGGACATTGTTGTAGCCCCATCGCACATCAAACTTGGTAAAGACTTTGGCGTCTTTCAATTTGTCGACGAGATCTCCGATGAGGGGAAGTGGGTACGCATCTCGGGTGGTATGTTCGTTGAGATACCGATAGTCTTGGCAGGGGTGGAGTTTTCCATCTTTCTTTTTGACGAAGAAGAAGGGGGATGCTTGGGGGGAATTGGAAGGACATATCTTTCCCGTACGCAGGTTCTCTTCGAGGAAGTCTTCTGTGGCTTCAATTCTTTTCATCTGGAGATAGGGGATAAAGTTTTCCAATTTTAGGGACGAAGGATTCCTTCAGGTTAATCTCGTGGTCATAAACCTGAGATGGAGGAAGGTGACCGGCCGAGGGTTCATCGAAAACCGAGGCATATTTGGCATATTCTTTTGGGAGGAGAGGTTTGGGTTTGGCCAGTTCGGCCGCGATTGCGAGTTCAGTAGCTCGGGTAAGGCGAGCGACAACATGATTGGGGATAAAGCGTGAACCGCAACGGATAATGCGGTTTAGAGTATGGTTTTCGTAAGCGCGGTTAAGAAAGGTGGATTCGGTTTCAGAGTCCAGGTAGTCATAGAGTTGTTTATCGACTTCCGGGGTTACGATGGTGGTGGGGCAAAGAGCCCGCGGCTGTGTTCGAAGTGAGCGGGTGTTGAGGTTGGTGAAAAATGCTCACCTGTCGAAGCCGGCGGGGCTGTTGAGCCAGCGCCGGCTGTGATTTCCGACTTGTGTTGAGATGTGATGGAACGTGGTGAGGCAAAGAGCCCGCGCGGCCGTGTTCGAAGTGAGTGGGTGTCGAGGTTGGTGCAAGAATACTCAAATACTCACCTGTCGAGGCCGGCGGGGCTGTTGAGGCCACGCCGGCTGTGATTTCCGAGTCGTGTTTATGGTGTGGAAAGAGGAATGTGAGTCACATTGTGAGCAAAGGCTGACAGTGACAGTGACACGGCGAGTTCAACACGGTCACGTGACCTGCTCGCGCGGATTTTTGTCAAGTCCGAGCATTAGGACATTGGGGCTACATTTCATTAGGATTTCCTACACTAGACAACTACTGCACTTTTTGTACACTTGTGTACGCTTTTTTGTACACTTTCAATAGACTGATTACTACACTTTCCAGTACACTTGTCCTACGCTTTTTGTACACTTTATTGTACACATTTGGTACACTCAATCACAACACTCTTTCCCACACTTTGACTACAGTTTTAGTACGCTTTTTTGTACACTTTAGCTACACTCAATCTAGCTACACTGTCCTACTCATTTGACTATAGTTTCACTACGCTTTTTGGTACACAGCCACACTCAATGCTAATACACTTTTGACTACACTTTCAGTACGCTTTTTTGTACACTTTAGCTACACTCAATCACAGTACATTTTCCCACATTGCTAACTACACTTTTAGTACGCTTTTTTGCACACTTTAGCTACACTCATTTATCCTCACTCTTGACTACACTTTTATGTACACTTTAGCTACACTCTATCACAATACACTTTCCCACACTTGCAACTACACTTTCACTACGCTTTTTTGTACACTTTAGCTACACTCAATCAAATACACTTTCCCACACTTGTAACAACACTTTCACTACGCTTTTTTGTACCCTCTAGCTACACTCAATCTAGTTACACTTTCCCACACTTGTAACTACACTTTCACTACGCTTTTTTGTACACTCTAGCTACACTCAATCAAATACACTTTCCCACACTTGTAACTACACTTTCACTACGCTTTTTTGTACACTTTAGTACACTCAATCTAGTTACACTTTCCCACACTCTTGCCTACACTTTCACTACGCTTTTTTGTACACTTTAGCTACACTCAATCACAGTACACTTTCCCACACTTTTAACTACACTTTCACTCCACTCTTTTATACACTTGAGCTACACTCAATCCTAATACAATCTTGACTACACTTAGTACACTTTTCTGTACACTTTCTGTACACTCTACTACAAGAGTAAAATTATCTATATAATCATCATGAATTATCATAAAATATCAACTAATACATAGTCAGGGGTGGTCAAATTCCAGATAATTCATGAAATTTCAAGTTTTTTCGAAAATTTCAAGTATTAGCTGAGATTATCTACAATTCTATGCAATTATCCAGGGGAGGTTTTCCCTGATGGACTTCGCCTATCATCATGACGTCACCCCCCCTCCGCTCGCTGTGGCCGTCTATGCCTCGTAGAGCATGGACCACGCACGCCTTGTTGTGCTATGGCCATCGCTTCAACACTCCATGCTTTGACGACCCTTGTACTTTACATTCCTTGTCTGCTTTGACCTCGCACCAATGTGCTTAGACCCTTTTGCCTACATTTAAATACTTGTCCCTTACTTACTAGAGAGCATTGAATCAATACCCGGTTATCTGCTAAAGCCAAAAGCCCGAAGCCGAACAACGAACGACGAACGACGACGAACTTATCTTCTTACTCATTTCTCGCCCTCCTCTCTTATCACACCCTTCTGGATTTATCTCTCCGTCCCCTTCGAACTCGTATTCCCCGTTCCTGCCTTGACAGCAGCGAACGCCCCACACATTGGAGCCCACCGCGAGGGGACAGGTTTGATTAGCCCCCCCTTTCATTATCTTTCACCATTCCACCAAGAACCTTCTACCACAAAAACGCTTCAGTGCCACCAAAGCGCGGGCGAAATTATCTAGTAGTATCAACTCCCCCCGCAAAGACCCGACTCGCATCCCGACGAGCACAGAACGTACCGAGCACTTCGCAGATAGACGACGACCCGCAGACTGCTTCCCCGACACTTCCCGGTTCCTTCCTTTCCCCAGACACAAATATTCTCGCCGAAGCTACCGATTCCCCCCCGCTAGACGCCCCTTTACAGTCATCGTCACCTGCAGAAAAATCCTCATCACCGATACCCATTCCCAGTCCCATTCCCAGTCCCATTCCGTCCATTTCCGTTCCCGTTCCACTCCCTGAAGCCCCTATTCCCGTCTCCACACCTTCCGTTAACTTTCAGCCCGCTATGTCTGGAGGAACGAATCCCACGAAAGGCGTCAATGCCATGCCTGGACCAGCGTCTAATAAAGCCCCGTCATTCGACGGCGAAACCTCCGAACTCAATGACTTCTTCGAGTACTTCGAGGATTTAGCTGACTCATGCTCACTCACAAGTGCCGAGAAATGCAAGTCGATTGTGCGCTATGTCGACAAAGCCACCAAGCGTTTCTGGGTAACGCTTGCAGGCTACGAAAGCCTCGACTATGCTAACTTCAAAAAGAGCATCTTGTCCCAATACCCTGGAGCAGACAAGGGTACCAGGTACACTCGACGAGACCTTGAGTTTCTTGCTGCCTCGCCGGCTAACGACGACATCTCGACGGAGACAGAGCTACTCCAATACTATCGGAAATTCCGCCCTGTCGCAGTCTGGCTCGTTGCCAAGAATAAGATTACCGAGCATGAGCGAGATCGCTACTTCTGGCAAGGGCTCTCAGCAAGCGTCCGCCGTGCTATCGACCGACGACTGGAACTCAAGGATCCAGATTACTCCAGAGACGAGCCTACGGACTACGAGAAGGTCCTTAAAGCTGGCCGTTTCGTCTTATCAGACGACGCCTTCGACGCCGATCTCAACGATCCGATTACTGCACGCCTGAAGTCCCTTCGGGAAGGACAGACGGCTAGCGCATCAGATAGGCGATTACGGGCCACAAGTCGTGCTCAGATGTTTGCCGAATCTGATGACGAAGGTGAATCATCGAGACGGAAGAGGGATGCCCCGCGCGATGTACAGACCAAGCGAGTCACCTTCGACCCCAACGCACTCGCCAAGTCCCAATACGATGAAGTCGAAGAACTCGCACGCAAAATGCACTCTCTCGACATTGCCGATGTCTCCTATTCCGCCTTCTACACTCGCTTAGTTTGCCTCGCACCTGCTGCAGCTCAAGCATGGGCGGCTCCTTCCACTAGGCAGCTTGGAAACATGAATGTGACGATACCTGGGTCCCAGCCGCGGTCGCACCTCGCCACCTTCGCGAACCTGCTCTGTTACATGTGTGGAGGAGATCACGTCCTGAGGGACTGTATGTGCGTAGATGAATATATTTGTACAGGACGAATTGTCCGCATCAATGGGTTCCTCGCATTTCCAAACGGATCTCGTATTCGCAGGCATCACGCAACGGGACATCTCAAAGACACCATTGATGACTACTACCGACAGTTTCCCGCTCCTAACGCCAATCCGACCCCCGCTGAATTCAAACGAGAACTCCCGCCACACCTGTCTCAAGCGTCGACCAACCTCCTCATCACTCCTGACCCGGATGCCTTCCTCTTTCAGTGTACACCAGTAGCTGAGAATAACGCCATGGTTGTCGAGACATTCGAAGAGGAGGAACCGGAAGTGTTTGCGGTCACCCGCTCCAAGTCTAAGTCCACTGCAAAGGACAACGTGAAATCATCTCCTGAGCCCTCTCGTCCAGTCAAAATGACATCTGGCACATCGACTGCCGAGGCACCGAAGGCTTCTGACGCAAAACCAACGATGGCATACACCTACGAGTCGAAAGCAGCCTCCCCCGATGCCGCTAAACGAGTATATCAATCCATCCTCAATATGCCAATGCCCAATCTCTCCGTCACCGATCTCCTTGCTATCAGTCCAGACTTGCGAAAGGAGGCTGTGGACTACTGTCGTACCCATCGAATTCCCAACATCGCTGCGACCCTTGCCACCACAATGACACCGCCGGTTCAAGTCGAACATGCGACCCCGCTCAGAGAACTTACCGTGACTCTCAACGGCACTCATCATGAAATCGGCCTGTTGGATGACGGTTCTGAGATAGTTGTTATTCGCGAGGACGTCTGGAGGCTTCTCGGCTCACCTATCAACAACCGAATGGGAATGACGATGCAAACGGCCAATGGCGGCGAACAGCCGATGAAAGGATGTATCGAGATGTTGGAGATTGACATTGACAGGATCAAGTCTTGGGCCCATGCATATGTTGTCCCTGACGCCCCTTATCGCCTATTGCTCGGACGACCTTGGCAACGGCTCGTTCGACTCAAGAAGCAGGAGACCGAAGATATGGTCTACGTCACAATACATGATCCCCTCGACCACGCTAATCTTCGCACCGTCCCCACCAGAGTTCGTCACATCCCCAATAAGCTCAAGCAAGAATCCTGCGCCTTCATATCCGCTCCCCATCTAGCGATCTCATCACTTACGGCAAGTTCTCTTGCAGACTTCCAGCTTCGTCAGACATTCACGTTTGATCCAGTGCGGCGGGTGCTCGCATACAAGAAAGTTGCCAATCGCGTCAAACCAGTGGCCACGACAATGCCTCAGCACGCCCACATCATCCGTTGCTTTCCTGAGGATCCCCTTTCTTCCCTTCCCTATCTATCGACTCTACCGCCCGCCTTCGTACCAGGGCAACGACTCACTCAGGAACGTGTTGACATGCTTGGGATCTTCAAGAATACCTTCATCAGCAAGACTGTAAAAAGTCTGAAATGACTGGAGCTTACTTGTCTGACTGGAGCCAGTCAGACCAGTGAGCCAGTAGCCAAGTGCCCCAGGCATCCAGTAGTCTCAGTCATCCAGTAACCAAGTGTTCCAGTCATCCAATAGTCTCAGTCATCCAGTAGTCCAGTGAGTCAGTGCTCCAGTGACCTCAGTAGTCTCAGTCATCCAGTCATCCAGTCACCAAGTCATTTCAGTAGTCCCAGTCATCCAGTCATTCAGTCACCAAGTCATTTCAGTAGTCCCAGTGGCCAAGTGGCCAAGTGCTCCAGTCACCCAGTCAGTTCAGTGTGGCAGTGCTCCAGTCATCCAGTCACCCAGTCAAGTCAGTGTGGCAGTGCTCCAGTCATCCAGTACTCCAGTCATCCAGTAGCCCAGTAGCCCAGTAGCCCAGTACTTCAGTAATCCAGTAGGCTAGTAACCCAGTTGACAAGTGATTTCAGTAATCCAGTAATCCAATCACTCAGTAATCCAGTAGTTCAGTAGCCCAGTAGCCCAGTTGGCAAGCAATTCCAGTAGCTCAGTAATCCAGTGATCCAGTCAGTCACTCAGTCAGTAATCCAGTAATCCAGCAATCCAGTCAGTCAGTAATCCAGTCACTCCAATAACCCAGTAGTCCAGTTGGCAAGTGAGCTCAGTGCTCCAGCAGTCCAGCAGTCCAGTCACTCAGTCATTCAGTAGCCCAGTTGACAAGTCTGACAAGTCATTCAGTCACTCGGCACTCCAGTGCTCGAGAAATCCCCAGGTCAATTAATAAGACTAGTAGAGACAAATCTATATTAGTATATAACATTGTAAAAATTAAATTAAATTAATACAATGTATTTACAGGCAGGTCATTACAGCGAGTAGAGCAATGATATCTACACTCATCAGCAGAGAAAGGACTTAACAGGATGGTTGTGATATACTTGGCGAGAGCGAAGCCGCCGACGAAGAGGAGTGCATGCAGCACAGATGGTCGAGGTAGTGGGCCTGTTAGATGAGAGTGGGAGAAAGAAGCAGCTGAAGACCTGAAGAGAGCGGTCATTGGAGGGCTCAACAGTCTCAATGGGGACGTACTATTAGTATCCACCGAGAAGAGTGGTGATCGTCGTCTCGTTGGCGAGGGCAATGGCCGAGTTGACAGGGCCCTCACCACCCCTTGGCGTGAACATGAAGTTCGCGACTGTCAACGAGGTCAGTTTTCATTCCGAAAATGTAGGACAGGGAAGAGCTCACCAAGTAGACCGAGCAAAGGGTCGTCTCGTTGGCGAGGGCAATGGCCGAGTTCAAGTTGACAAGGCCCTTACCGCCCACCTTGGCGTGAATGTGAAGTTTGCGGCTGTACGAGGTCAGCTTTCATTACGGAAATGTAGGACGGGGAAGCCCTCACCAAGTAGACCGAGCGAAGGAAGTGATTGAGCTGGACTGACCAACGACGACACCGAGAATGTGAGGTGTTACTTCGAGGAGTGGCTTGGAGTGAAGGCAACGGGTCTTGCAGCCTGAGTGGGAGCGAGCGGCGTGTTCTACTTGCTTGAGCTTGTTGGGACCGAACAATTCAATCCGGCGAGTCGACGACGAGCAACGTTGTTGTTCAAGGAGCGAGGACGTTTGGACTTCAGCTGGAATATTATGTAAGCTCTTGGTAAGTTCACCGTACGTCACACCACAATTCCCACAGCCCAACTTTCGACCCCCCTCAACTTTCGACCAAAGAAGCTGTCGTCCTCCTCAAGAGCCCTTAATGCCCACGCCCACGTACTCTCGCAAACGCCGTGCAGGAAAAGGAAAGGTGCGCCCTGGCCCGTCATCATCTTCTTTCGACTTGACTCAATGGCGGTGAGCTTTCCTCCGACGGCCCTCTGGGAGGCACTCGCAGCGTGGCACACACTCGCCCTCGTCCGTTCATAGCATCCCTTATGCACCCGTTCCCCGCTCCCACCATCGTACTCTCGCAAATGCCGTGCAGGAAAAGGAAAGGTGCGCCCTGACCCATCATCATCATCATCTTCTCCTCGACTTGACTCAATGGCGGTGAGCTTTCCTCCGACGGCCCTCTGGGAGGCACTCGCAGCGTGGCACACACTCGCCCTCGTCCGTTCATAGCGTCCCTTATGCACCCGTTCCCCGCTCCCACCATTTCAACCCAATCACTCCTCCTGCCACTCGTTCTATGGCCACACACTCGCCCTCGTCCGTTCATAGCGTCCCTTATGCACCCGTTCCCCGCTCCCACCATTTCAACCCAATCACTCCTCCTGCCACTCGTTCTGTGGCAAAGACGCCGAGACGCCAGTCTCGCAACAACGATGACGACGACGACGGGCACACAGACTCACTCGCCCGTTCACAGCGCCCCTTATGCATCCGTTCTTTGCTCCCACTGGCACCGTTTCAACCCAATTGCTCCCTGCCACTCGTTCTGTGGCAAAGACGCCGAGGCACAGATTCCCTCGCCCGTTCACGGCGCCCCTTATGCATCCGTTCACAGCGCCCCTTATGCATCCGTTCCGATGATGACGACGGGCACACACTCCCTCGTCCGTTACCACCGGACACACAACCGATGTGCCCGCCGCCCTCCCTGCCCCGCAAACGCCGTGTATAAAAAAAATGGTACGCAACCGCCGTGATCCTCTCAGTCGAACGGCGACCACTAATGCCCAGACTTGCAGGTGTGCTGCTATCCTCTTTGCTGGTGTTGTCACTCTCGCCAAGTAGGTCGCAACAATCCCGTAAAGCAGTTTAGATATCATTGCTCTACTCGCTGTAATGACCTGCCTGTAAATACATTGTATTAATTTAATTTAATTTTTACAATGTTATATACTAATATAGATTTGTCTCTACTAGTCTTATTAATTGACCTGGGGATTTCTCGAGCACTGGAGTGCCGAGTGACTGAATGACTTGTCAGACTTGTCAACTGGGCTACTGAATGACTGAGTGACTGGACTGCTGGACTGCTGGAGCACTGAGCTCACTTGCCAACTGGACTACTGGGTTATTGGAGTGACTGGATTACTGACTGACTGGATTGCTGGATTACTGGATTACTGACTGAGTGACTGACTGGATCACTGGATTACTGAGCTACTGGAATTGCTTGCCAACTGGGCTACTGGGCTACTGAACTACTGGATTACTGAGTGATTGGATTACTGGATTACTGAAATCACTTGTCAACTGGGTTACTAGCCTACTGGATTACTGAAGTACTGGGCTACTGGGCTACTGGGCTACTGGATGACTGGAGCACTGGATGACTAGAGCACTGCCACACTGACTTGACTGGGTGACTGGATGACTGGAGCACTGCCACACTGACTTGACTGGGTGACTGGATGACTGGAGCACTGCCACACTGAACTGACTGGGTGACTGGAGCACTTGGCCACTTGGCCACTGGGACTACTGAAATGACTTGGTGACTGAATGACTGGATGACTGGGACTACTGAAATGACTTGGTGACTGGATGACTGGATGACTGAGACTACTGAGGTCACTGGAGCACTGACTCACTGGACTACTGGATGACTGAGACTATTGGATGACTGGAACACTTGATTACTGGATGACTGAGACTACTGGATGCCTGGGGCACTTGGCTACTGGCTCACTGGTCTGACTGGCTCCAGTCAGACAAGTAAGCTCCAGTCATTTCAGACTTTTTACAGTCTTGCTGATGTTCCTTTGGCCGGAGGAACAGAAGCTCGCAGCCCAGGTGTTACTCAACAACGAGCTTGGCCTCGCCTGGGATGAAATGGAAAAAGGACGGTTTCGAGACGACTACTTTTCCCCAGTAGTCATTCCGACAATCGAGCACACGCCATGGGTTCATCGTCAGCCGCCTATTCCCTCAGGTATCCGGGACAAAGTCATCAAGCTTATCAAATCGAAGATCGCCTCGGGAGTATATGAGCCCTCGAACAGTTCATATCAGTCCAAATGGTTTTGTGTCGCGAAGAAAAACGGGTCGGTTCGTATCGTTCACGATCTCCAGCCCCTCAACGCGGTCACCGTGAAAGACGCAGCCACCCTCCCTTATGTCGAACATTTTGCAGAGCAATCGGCTGGCTGCTCAATTTACACCATGATGGACCTGTTGGTAGGGTTCGATCACCGCGCTCTCGCAGAAGGGTCCCGCGACATCACGACCTTCCAAACGCCATTGGGAACATTCCGCCTGACTTCCCTGCCGATGGGCTGGACAGACTCTCCCGCGATCTTCCAGAATGATGTAGCATTCATTCTGCAAGACGAAATTGATGTCGCACCCAACTTTCAAGATGACATCAATGTTCTGGGCGCGAAAACGCGTTATGAACTCCCCGACGGTACTCACGAGACCATACCTGACAACCCCGGCATCCGTCGATTTGTCTGGGAGCACTGCATTGATGTCAACCGAGTTCTCCATCGTCTCAAGCACGCCGGCGCCACAGTATCTGCCGCGAAGCTTTTCATCTGCGAGCCACAGGTAATTGTCGTCGGCCAGACCTGCAATTATAACGGACGCATACCAGATGATTCCAAGGTCTCCAAAATTACGAACTGGCCCAGCCCTTGTCAAACTCGTACCGAAGTCCGCGGGTTTCTTGGTACCACCGGCACTGTACGAATTTGGATCAAGGATTACGCCAAGATTGCACGGCCACTCGTCAACCTCACTCGTGACAATGTGCCCTTCATCTGGACAGTGGCGGAACAAGATGCCATGGAGAGCCTCAAGCTCGCTGTCACGGCCTGTCCAGCGATTCGGCCTATTGATTACGCTTCTGATCACCCCGTTATCCTTGCCGTCGACTCCTCATACATCGCAGTCGGTTTTATTCTATACCAGGAAGGCGAAGAAGGCCGCCGTTATCCATCGCGTTTCGGATCGATTACTTGGAATGATCGAGAATCCAGATACTCGCAAGCGAAAATTGAACTCTACGGCCTATTTCGGGCACTCAAATCTGTCAAGGTCTGGATCATTGGCTTGAAGAAACTCGTCGTTGAGGTCGACGCAAAATACATCAAGGGCATGGTCAATAACCCAGATATCCAGCCGAACGCGGCCATGAACCGTTGGATTGCAGGAATTCTTACCTTCGACTTCGAACTCAAGCACGTGTCTGCATCACGACACCAGGGACCGGACGGACTCTCAAGACGAAGGAGAGCTGAGGAGGATGAAGACGAGGACGAGGAAACGGAGGAGGAGGTAGAGGGTTGGTTGGACGAAGTTTTGGGATGCGGAGTATGGGTTGCGAAAGGAGTAGAGGAGGGAGCAATCGAATTTGAAGAGGGAGAGGGAGGGATGAGAGCACAAGTGCTCTCAGCAAGAATCAGCGACGAATACGACAACGAGCTCACGATTCCGATCGATGACAAAACAAGGCAGCGTGACGCAGACCTAGGAAACATCAAAGCCTTCCTCGAGACACTCAAGGTCCCCTCTCATGTTACCGGCTCGCAAAAACTTCAGTTCCTTCGACGTGCATCAGACTTCTTCATCACGGGCAAGAAACTCTGGCGAAGAGACGTTAATGGTCGTCACCAACTTGTCTTATTCGACGCCGATCGACTCCGTATCCTACGCAGTACTCATGACGATCTCGGCCACAAAGGCATCTATGCCACTCGACGCACAATCGCAGACCGCTTCTGGTGGCCATCGCTCACCAACGACGTCTCCTGGTACATCCATACGTGCCACCAATGCCAAACACGCTCAGTCGAAAAGGTCGTCATTCCACCAGTGGTAGCAACGCCAGCCCCAATCTTTCGTAAAGCCTACGTCGACTCGATGTACATGCCGACCGCTCAAGGCTACTCCTACATCGTTCAGGCTCGCTGCTCACTTACGGGATGGCCAGAATGGCGCAAACTCAAGAACGAGACAGGACGCACTGTTGGTGCATTCTTGTTCGAAGAGGTCTTGTGCAGATGGGGAGGACTCGAGGAAATCGTCACCGACAACGGAACACCTTTCATCGCAGCACTCGGTTGGCTCGCCGAGAAATACCACATCAGACACATCAGAATTTCGGCTTATAACTCAAAGGCTAACGGAATTGTCGAACGGTCCCATCGCACTATTCGCGACTCTCTCGTCAAAGCATGCGATGGCGACATTACACAATGGCCCACGCTAGCTCCCCATGTCTTTTGGGCTGATCGCGTCACGACGCGCAAGGCCACTGGCTTATCCCCATTCTACATGGCACACGGCGTCGAACCACTTCTTCCCTTGGACATCACGGAAGCTACCTTTCTCGCGCCCGAAGTCACTCAAAAGATCGACACGTCAGAGCTTCTCGCTATTCGCACTCGCCAGCTCGCAAAACGAGAAGAAGACCTAGCATTAATACACGAACGAGTCCTCCAGAGTCGTTTCACATCGGTTGCGGACTTCGAACGCCGTGTTGCCAACTCCATCCACGACCACGACTTTAAGCCGGGATCTCTTGTTCTCGTCCTCAATAAAAAGATCGAGGCGACATCAAATGCAAAGTGCCGTCCTCGCTATTTCGGTCCCATGGTCGTCATATCACGCTCACGCAACGGTTCATACCGGCTCGCCGAAATCGATGGCACCCTGTCCAAACTCAAATTCGCTGCATTCCGACTAATCCCATATCGCGCGCGGTCACTCAAGAGCCTATCCGTCACCGAATTTGTCGAACTCCCCGATGATGATTAGTCAGAAGAGCGACTGAGGACAGTCGCTATTCAAAGTGGGAGGGAGGTGTAAGGAATCAAGGACGTTTGCGCACGGACGGACGACTTCGCCTATCATCATGACGTCACCCCCCCGCTCGCTGTGGCCGTCTACGCCTCATAGAGCATGGACCACGCACGCCTTGTTGTGCTATGGCCATCGCTTCAACACTCCATGCTTTGACGACCCTTGTACTTTACATTCCTTGTCTGCTTTGACCTCGCACCAATGTGCTTAGACCCTTTTGCCTTCATTTAAATACTAGTCCCTTACTTACTAGAAAGCATTGAATCAATACCCAGTTATCTGCTAAAGCCAAAAGCCCGAAGCCGAACAACGAACGACGAACGACGACGAACTTATCTTCTTACTCATTTCTCACCCTCCTCTCTTATCACACCCTGCTGGATTTATCTCTCCGTCCCCTTCGAACTCGTATTCCCCGTTCCTGCCTCGACAGCAGCGAACGCCCCACATATACTACGAGCTGATGTGCTGAGTAATGAGAGCCCTCGTAACTAGGCAGCTGATGGGTGCGGCCGCGTGACTACGGTCCGTTACAGATGGTTACCTTGACGACTCTCAGCTCGCTCGCTCAATTTAATTTTCCTCCATGCTCCCTCATCCTTTCTTAGAAAACTCGCATTTAAACAGCTCTCTGCCCCGCGTTGTCCATTTTCTTCGCTTTCCTCGATGATTGACCGACCGACGTCGAAAATGTGTACAAGCGTAAATACCGACCATCGCTCCAGTTGGACGCGGTTGAGGACGTCGAAGCGAAGGCTATGTGACTGGTGGCTTTCATTCTCTCGCTTTAGGAGACGTTCTTGGCGATGGACATTATGAGGTCCTTCACAAGCTGGGTTTTGGTGGCTCGTCCACTGTCTGGCTTGCTCGCGACCAAAAGTATCAGGCACCTTCTTCCCCCCTAGGACCCCTGGTGAGCTTGAAGATTATGACTGCCAGCTGCTCGTCGGGGCCGTTGAAAGAGATCCCAGAGCTGGTCATTCCGTCCAAGCTGGGGAAAATCCTCGGTCCTGGTCACACTTTGCAGAAGAATATCCAACGCATCGAGAATCATTTCATAGAGAACGGTCCAAACGGGTCACATTTATACCTGGTCTCTCCTTTCGCAGGGCCTAGCGTTCTTACGATGTCAGAAAGCCTCGGTGTCAGCTCAAACCATAAGCTATGTGCTGATCTCACGAGAAAACTAGTTAAGCAAGTCACTTCCGTCATCGAACGCATGCATTCCTCGGGTTTCATCCACAGAGGTTTGGTTCTTACGCCTATTCCCTTTGCCATGCATACTTCCGATCCACAGGCATCTCTTCGTCAAACGTCCTGTTCACCTTAGCAGACGATGTTTACACATGGACCAACTCTGAGCTGGATGCGATGTTCGGAGAGGCGAAACTCGAGGAAGTAAAATCGTCCGACGGATCACCACTGGGGCCTTCTGCACCTCGGTACATTGTAGACGCCGTCGAGGGCTCGTATCTCGTCCATTCCTGCCTTCTTCAGGAGAACGTCATGGTAATCGACTTTGGTCAGTCCTTCGAGGCGGCCAAAAAGCCTGGAGACTATCTTCCGGGTAGAGATCTCCACTCCACACCCCCAGAAGTCCGTTTCAGCTCTACCATTGATTTCAGATCCGACGTCTGGATGCTAGCCTTCACGATTTTCGAGATTTGCGCGGGCTATTATCTTTTTCAGTCATTTCTTGGAACCGATAGCCTCTTATTGAGAGCGACCATGGAGATGTTGGGGAAGCTCCCCGAGCCGTGGTGGGAAATGTTTGAGGATCGAGACACGTGGTTTGAAGAGAACGGAGAGCCGAAGCCGAACGACGTACAAGAGAAGGAAGGTGTTATGCTCCTGTCATCCAAGAGCTCCATTCGTCAGAAGCTGAGAGAGATTGGCGATAAAGAAGGACCCGTATACAGTGGCGTCGGATTGCTGAGCGAGGAAACGGGTGCAAGGATGGCGGAAGAAGAGGTTGAGCTCCTTGGCGACTTGTTGGAGAAGATGTTGCGTTATCAGCCAAGCGAACGAATTACGATGCAGGAGGTAGCTCGCCATCCTTGGTTTAGCTATGGCGTGGAAACAAGCAGTCATTTGATGTCTGCAGAGAATCACATTTTGATCTTTGGAGCTGTTCTGACCAGTCTCCGCCTAGCTCGCTCTTTCGCTCACTTGGAGATGAGAGATATCCAGAGAGTTCCCCTTCAACCATGCCGCGCTATTGTTCATTTACACTTGAACTGGTCAGGATGCACACCTTGAACCCGCTCGAAGCACCTGAAGTTCCAATGTATCATTAGTTCTTTGCAATCAGGAATGGGGCAACCAGTTCTGTGAGGTGTTCCCGAAACACTGTGTCAATGTCCAAAACTTGAAGGGGTCCAGGATCTTTATCACAAACGGATGCCAACTGTCTTGCAACCCAACGCGACCACCCGGAGATTCTGTTCATGGCCCACACCAGCCTGGAATCGCAACCAAGTCTGACTTGAGTCACTTCACAGGAAGTGGCTCTTTTCATTGCAGCACGTAGGCACATGCATGACACTGTCAACCATCGACCCGGTTGAACAAAGCAACCTTTAGATCGCAGTGGGGCACGAACTTGCGCCGAAAAAGGAATTTCCTTTTTCAGCGGTTTTCGGCAACCGAGCACGCGCCTGGGCGTACGTGAAGTGTCGTCGCGTAGCGTTCTCGTCGAGTTTGTGCGAGTCCCTCAGTGTTATGATCTCTCACAACACACGGCGGGGACTTAGGTCACACTAGACCTTGCGAAGGATAAGCTGAGTACTAAAACTTAATGACGGTGAAGTCACAAATAGATTAGACTGGGTCTGTGATAAGTACAGGGCTACTTATATACTATTGAGAAGTGCGCACAGACCAACAGCCAAATAAGGAAAACATAAAGGGAAAGATAGATAAGGTAAAATAGTACGATGATAAGAAAAGGTACCAGGCACGGATTAGGGTCTAGGCCATGACATCATTGCTGACTCATCTAAGTCTGGACCTTTGTCACATGACCTGATTGTGTAATAGTTTACGTAATGCTACAGGGACTACCGGAGCGGATAAAGATGAATCCGGCTTGACCCCTAAGTTGTAGACAAAGTCCAGTGTTCGAATACCGTTGTAGGCAAAAGTTTGAAAACTTTTTAAATACTATAACACTATCCCCTCTCTAGGAATCACATTCCAGGCGATTCAGCAACTTGCGCTCAGGAACCTCTGTCAGATTTTCATATTTTTGGAACAAGGCCGAGAAATTTCCCATGGTCATGTTAATTCGGCGTGGGGCGGACGGGTGCTTGTTGTGAAAAGCTTTGACAGCTTTGGGTGCATTTGACACATGTGCTGCCTTTTCCCATGTTCTGTCCGATATATCCCAGCCTTTCCAATGAACCAGGTACTCTAACTGTCCTTGTTTCACCCGAGATTTCACTACGTAATTCACCTCGTACTCTTCTTCTCCTTCTTGGTTGACTATTACCGGATCCGGAAAAGGGACCAGTTGCCCTTCCAACAGTTCTTTAGCTGGTTTGACCTGTTTGACATTAACCGTGAGATGGATATGCATGGAATTGGGCAAGTCTAGTGTGACTGCATTGGGAAGGACCTTCGTGATCTGATAAGGTCCAATCCAGTTCTGTGTCATCTTTTTGGAAGGATAAGGTGTTACGATCACTCATTCTTTCCTTCCCCATTACCTTGTACTAAGTCCTAGTCGCTGGTTCGAGTCCTGCCTAGGCCTCCCATTTCTTACCTTGCTTTAGTCAGCGAACATTCCTTAATGTTCTTTCACCTTCCACGCTTCGTCATCGCTGACTCGTATGCTTACCGAGCATGACTCATTCTTATTCGTCATGACTTGTTCTTACATGTTCTGACTTGTTCTATGCCTGCCCTTAACTCGTTTCTTCACTTATATAAACCCTCGAGTTTCCTCCTGTAATCCTAAGTTAGACCTACGCAATCTAGCTTGGTCATTCCTCGCTTCCTGTGAACCCTCTGAGAGTCACCGTCCCACTCTTGTACCGACGCTAGGCCTTAACGTGGACATCCCATCGTTAGGCTACCTTTGAAACCCTTGTCTTTGACTAGGCTTTTGTGTCTACGCTTTGACCTACCCGGTACAAGCGTAACAAAAGGTCTAACTTCCCCCTGAAGGCTACCTTCGCTGTAGACCTCCACCATTTCCCAACGACCTCGCCTCGACACCTCTCGCTGGGGCCTCCCACGAGAGACCGCTAATCCACAGAACCCCGAATCTTCTGACTCGGGCTCACATGAAGAGGAAGATCCCTCTAACCCCTACGACACCTCAGATCTTTACGACGAACCAATCACCACCCAAGAGGAACAAGAAGAAACCCTTCACCTCTCCCACAAATTCTCCTCAGCTGTAACCATCCCAAGGTCACCAACACCACCATCACCGACCCCAATATCCCGAAGAGCTCCACAGTTCCCTGTGTCGCCTGCTCCTCCACGAACCCACTCCTTCCCTTCCCACACCCACGTTTGCACCAGGAGCGTATCAGATACCCCCTACCTTTGTGAACCCCATGTCGTCCTCCAAACCCACTGAACTCTGCATCGGAGCCCCAGACGCCTTTGATGGCTCCTTCGAAAAAAGCACTGCTTGGATGAATTCCATCCAATTCTATCTCACCGTCAATGGTGACGTATACAACACCGACCCCAAGAAGATCGCCTTTGCGCTATCTTACATGTCCAAAGGATCAGCGGCCACCTGGGCTGCCACCTTCCGCCGTAAAGCCATCACCGGCGCTACCGTCACCATGGGAACCTGGGCCCAATTTATCACTGATTTCGAAACCGCATTCAAACACCATGATACCGTAGGAAATGGCATCACCTGGCTTTCCACCAAACGAATGAAACCTCTCAAGAACGGAGAGTACTCTCCTTCCCTCTCGGAATTCATTTCGAGTTTCCAGAACCAAGTCGCCTTGTCTGGCATCACCGATAACAACGTCCTAATCGGATACTTCTCCCCGGGGATACCCATCTCCCTTATGAGACGAGTCAACAGCATGGATACCGTCCCTACCACAATTGAGGATTGGTACAAACGCACCACCCAGTTCCAGACCCAATGGGAACATGCCAATAAAATTGCGAATCGCAATCACAACCCTGCCAAGCCATTCCGTCCGTTCTCCTCTGCCAATCACTCTACCCCTGCCAGGGACCCCAATGCCATGGACGTCGATGTCATCTGTATCTCCAAGCTCACTCCTGAAGAGCGGAAACGCTGCCAGGAGAAAGGACTCTGCTTCCGCTGCAGGAAAGCTGGACATCAGTCCAACGCCTGCCCAGAATTCTCCTCAAACCAGAAAACCCCGAAGAAGGTTCAGAAGGTTGAGGAAGAAATTCCCTCGCTGATGATAGATGATGAGGATGAAACCACTGTTCGTAAAATAGCCTTTGTCACAAAGGGTTTTTAGACCGGGAAGCTCTGCCGACGCAAGCTTCCCCAGTCACGTGTGCACCTGTACTTGTAAAGTCGCGAAAGCGCTCTGAAGAAATCGAATCCCCACTACTCGACTTGAAACCCCTATTCGAGTCCGAAACGTCGACCAGACCGCAAACAAAAGCGGGATGATACTCCTCACCACCACCCTCTTCCTTGACATCGAAGGGATCGCACAAGAAGTAATCTTCCACGTCATGAACTGCGGAAACGAGAACGTCATCCTAGGACTCCCATGGCTTGAAAAGCTAATCCAACCATCGATTGGCGCCGACGTACCCTCTCGCTGTCAGAGTCCATCGACGAGTCAAAGAAGTTGTATACCATACATGCTGCTGCCTGTAAAGCCAACGACCAACTCTTCACTCGACCTACCCCTCCTCCTCGACACTCTTATGTAACCCCGGAAGTCGATAAACAACTCTATGACTACCTGGACTCTGAAACCGAATCCACCTTCCTTAACCGCGCCTACGAAAACCATACTCTAAACCGCATTATTCGTTGCGGTTCACGCTTTGTCCCCAATCATGTTGTCGCTCGCCTTACCCGAGCTACTGAACTCGCAATCGCGGCCAAACTGGCCAAACCCAAACCAATCCTCCCAAAAGAATATGTCAAATATGCCTCGGTTTTTGATGAACCCTCGGCTGGTCACCTTCCTCCATCTCGGGTTTATGACCACGAGATTAACCTGAAGGAATCCTTCGTCCCTAAAATTGGAAAACTTTATCCGCTATCTCCGGATGAAAAGAAAGCCACAGAAGACTTCCTCGAAGAGAACCTGCGTACGGGAAAGATACGTCCTTCCAATTCTCCCCAGGCATCCCCCTTCTTCTTCGTCAAGAAGAAAGATGGAAAACTCCGCCCTTGCCAAGACTATCGGTATCTCAATGAACATGCCACCCGAGATGCGTACCCACTTCCCCTCATCGGAGATCTCGTCGACAAATTGAAAGACGCCAAAGTCTTTACCAAGTTTGATGTGCGATGGGGTTACAACAATGTCCGCATCAAAGACGGACACCAGTGGAAGGCCGCTTTCCTCACCCACAAAGGCCTCTTTGAACCGACTGTGATGTTCTTCGGACTGAACAATTCCCCGGCCACCTTCCAACGCTTCATGAACGACTCTTTTCGAGACATGATAGCTGAAGGGTGGCTCGTCATCTATATGGACGACCTCCTCATCTTCTCTCCTGACGATACTACTCACACCGCTCGCACGCAACGAGTTCTCGAACGGATGCAAGAGTTAGATCTCCATCTTCGTTTGGAAAAATGCAACTTCGCCGTGAACGAAGTAGAATATCTTGGCATGATTGTCCACCCCGGAGAGCTTGCCATGGATCCCGTCAAACTCGACGGCATCTCTCAATGGCCCATTCCCACTACCGTCAAAGAAGTTCACTCATTCCTTGGCTTTGCCAACTTCTATCGACGCTTCATCCCAAATTACTCCTTAGTCGCCCGCCCTTTGATCGATCTGACCAACAAGGATCATCAATGGGACTGGAACACTGCCTGCCAAGATGCCTTCACCCGTTTAAAACAGATGTTCCTGGCGAAACCCGTCTTACGCTTCCCAGACCTTTCCAAACCCTTCGCCATCGCAACTGATGCCTCCAAATTTGCCTCTGGAGGTATACTCCTGCAAACTGACGCCAACGGCGATTGGCACCCCTGTTCCTACCTCTCCCAATCCTTTGGTGACGCTGAACGGAACTACGATATCTATGATCGTGAACTCCTCGCTGTGATCCGTGCACTGAAAACCTGGCGACATTATCTCCACGGCTCTCCCTTCCCTGTCCAAGTCTTCACTGATCACAAAAACCTGACCTACTTTTGCCAACCCCAGAATCTGAACCGCCGGCAAGCCCATCAGGAAAAACCATTTCCCTATATAGAAGGGGTTTTATCTATATAGAGCTATGGTTGCTATAGGACCTTCTATATTACTATATATTATTCTGCAAGTGACATAGAGCACTTATAAAGTACTATGAGAACTCTCAGATTACTATATAGCTTTTTGAAAGCGATATTGAGTACTATAAAGTTCTATAATAACTACCATAGTAAGGTCTGATAAGCGTATTTACTGATCATCTTCAACTTTCACGGAGCCATAGTGATTGAAATGGTAATTGTTGGCGAGTGGTATCATATGTGACTATTTGCGCGAGAGGGTGACAGTTGTGTCTGTAGCATCAAAAAGAGTGAGCGGCAAGAAAGATAAAAATGGAGGTAGCGACAAGGATGAGAGATGTTGTGACACAACATACCCAATTCATTGTCATCGGTCCGAGGGTGAGGATGAACGAGTCAAGTCGAGAAACGATGCGACACACACGATCATGTGTGTTGCGTCGTCTCTCGTCGTCGTCATTGTCAGTCGAGTGAGGGTGAGGGTGAGGTGAGGGTGAAGGACGAGGAGACGAGAACGGGAACGAGAGATGACGACGACACATGATCGTGTGTCGTCGTTGTCGTTGTCGTCTAAGGGCGAGGGGCGAGGGTGAGGTGAGGACAAGGGAAAAGGGATGAGAACGGGAACGAGAGACAAGACGACACACACGCTCGTGTGCCGTCGTCGTCTCTCGTCGTCGTCCTCTCCGGTCGAGCGTGAGTGTGAGGGCGAGAGGACGACGACGAGAGACGGGATAGGGTGGGAGTGAGGGGGTGCGTGTGCGTCGTGTCGTTCGCGCGCCGTCTCGTTCGCGTTCGCGCGCCGTCTCGTCGTCGTCAGTCGAGGGTGGACGAGGAGGAGGAGGAGTCGAGGATGACGAGAACGAGACGGACGAGGGTGAGGGTGAGGGTGAGGTGAGCTCGCGGCCAGGTTCGACAAGTTGTAGTACTCACGGTTCTCTCGACTCGCTCTTTTCGAGCTTCGACAGTCACTCGATTCGCTCGCCTTGACTCTCTGCTTCTCCCTCCCGTTTACGCCGCCGTTTGATTTGTTCCGTCGCATTTCTTCGCGGCTGGGCGCGTTTTCAGCGTCGTTGGGTGCTTTCGCTCGTCTGTGGGCTTCGTCGACTCGTATGTGTATGTGGGAAAGCACTGCGGTATACCGCAGCGCTTTCCCACAGCCTTAGGATACTCGTGGTACTAGTAGCTTAGTAAACTAAGTTAGTAGCATTGGACTTCACAAAAATCCGCCGCGAGTAGGTCACGTGACCGTGGTGAACTCGCCAGTCAACCTTTTCGATTTGTTTCTCTAACCACTTTCTATCTCTAGTACACCACACCCTCAACACGTCAACAACGCCGGCGTGGGCTCAACAGCCCCGCCGGCATCACGATGTAAGTGAAAACTTACCCACCACACCATCCGCTCACCTCGTTCGCAGCCGCTCGGGCTGTTGGCCTCACCACCATCACCACCTCTCACCTCACCCACCCTCAACTGGAAAAACAAAGCTGGCGCGGGCTCAACAGCCCCCGCTGGCATCACGATGTGAGTGCCCACCGCCAGTTCACCCACCATCCCATCCACTCACCTCGTTAGCAGCCGCTCGGGGCTGTCTGCCCACCACCACCTCCCACCTCAGCCCCACTCGAACAACACAAGGCCGGCGCGGGCTCGACAGCCCCGCCAGCACCCAGAAGTGAGTGTTTGTGCACCCACCAACCCAGCTGCTCACCTCTAACACGAGTCAATAGGCCCACTGGCACCCAAAAGGGTGAGTGTTCGCTCACCCATCAATCCAACCGCTCACCTCTAACACAGCTGCTTGGGCTGTTCACCCCACCACCACCTCCCACCTTGACGCCAAAAAAACAGCCCCGCTGGCCTCACACTGGCAAGGTGAGTGTCTACTCACCAACCAACCCACTGACCATTGACTTGGACGTATCACCTCAGCCCCATCCCCACCACATTGTAGTGATAGATTAGTATACAACATGTAGTAGATAGACTTCCCAATACAAGTGATTTTTTCGTATCTATCTTTGACCGGTGTGAAGAGAAATCAAAAAAAGGGCAGTCAATCGCTGCAGAATTAGTACTGTCTATATAGTATTATAAAAGCTATTATAGAGCTCAATAGCTGTTGATTCTTTTGGAGTCTATAGAGTATTATAAAAGCTATGAGAGTTTTGGGGGGCGCTATAGAGTGCTCCATAGAGGGGACTTGTCACTTTTTCCTATAAGCAATATAAATGCAATTATAGTACTCTATAGAACTATTATAGCTATGAGAGTAAAGTTGGTTTTTCCTGATGCCCGCTGGCTCCTCGATCTTGCTGACTTTGACCTGAAAATGATTCATGTTCCCGGCTCATCCCTTGCCGGTCCCAATGCCTTATCTAGGCGTGCTGATCACTTTCCCACCAACGCCGATGACAATGCGGGTACCACTCTACTACCACCCTCCTTATTTGTCCGTGTCATTGACGCCGCAATGAACAACCACATTTCCAGTCTTTCCAAAGATGACTCATTTCTCCTCACCGCATTACAAGCCATTGACGGCGATATCCCGGCGCCATTCCGATCCCGGTTGGCTGACTGGCAGATGACTAACGGCGTCCTAACCTACCAAGGTCGGGTTTACATCCCACCAGACGAGAACTTATGTCGCACTGTCGTTCAGCGCTGCCATGATTACCCCACTGCCGGCCATCCGGGTTATCTCAAGACTAGACAGCTGGTTGCTGCTGAATTCTGGTGGCCTGGTCTTGCACAGTTCGTACGCAAGTACGTTGAAGGATGCGCAACCTGCCAACAGAATAAGGCGAACACACATCCAACTACTCCGCCCTTAATGCCCATACCGTCGAAAAGCTCCAAGCCGTTCCAACAAGTATCTTGTGACCTGATCACCGACCTGCCCATTTCCAATGGCTTCGATTCTCTATTGGTCGTGGTCGACCACGGGCTTACGAAGGGGGTAATTCTCTACCCTACTAGGAAAACTGTCACCGCCGAAGGGATCGCTTCCCTCTTTTTCCACAACGTCTACCTGAGATTTGACCTTTATGACAAAATCATCAGCGACCGAGGACCACAATTCGCATCCGAGTTCGCTCGTGAACTAGGATGAATCCTTGGATACGACCTTTCCCTCTCCACCGCCTACCATCCCCAATCCGATGGGGAAACCGAACGTGTCAACCAGGAAGTAGAAACCTATCTCTGAATCTACTGCAGAGATAACCCCATATCCTGGGCTGATTCTATCTCCCACGCCGAATTTGCACATAATCATCGACCCCATTCTGTCACCGGCAAATCCTCGTTCTATCTTATGATGGGATATGAACCCCGTCCCCTTCCTTCGGTGATCGCCGACTCCGCTCTACCCGCTGTCGAACTTCGCCTTCACTCCCTCACTGCTGCCAGAGACGAAGCACTCGCCTCGCACGAGCTTGCCAGACAAGTGATGTCCGCACGAACTCGACAGAAGTTCAAACCATTCGCCAAAGGAGACAAAGTCTGGCTAGAAGCTAGAAACCTCAAACGGTCCCTTACCTCCCCAAAGTTCGCTCCGAAACGAGAAGGACCCTTTACCATCACACAGGTCTTATCCCCGCTATCTTATAAACTCCGCCTCCCACAAACGTGGAAGATCCACCCCGTGTTTCATGCTTCTCTGTTATCGCCCTATCGCGAAAACCCCGTACACAGACCGAGCTTTCCGGCTCCACCACCTGACTTGATAGAAGGTGAAGAAGAATATGAAATCGAAAAGATTCTCTGACACCGGAGTTTCTCCGGACGCCACTCTTACCTAGTCCGCTGGAAAGGATATACGGCTGATGAAGACCGCTGGCTTAAAGAAGCAGACCTCACACACGCCAAAGACGTCCTAGAAAACTATAAGAAAGCTCACCCATCCGCCTTCCCTTCTTCCTCAAGATCCCCATCTTCTGTCAGACGCAAAACTCGCCGCTGAAACTATGTCCGCTCCTACCACCCCTTCGTCTACCACTATATCTTCCATTTCTTCTTTATCTCGTTCTTCTTCTTCTCCTACGTACCCCCCTGGTTTACCTATTCGTTCTCTACCTATTCAACCCACTCGTCCCTCTTCCCCCGAACCCGCTAGCCCAACCGTCGCTGAAGCTGGATGGAATACCACTGGTCTTCCACTAAACTCCGCTGGATGGCCAGTCTTGCAGGAAGACCTGGATGCCCCCACTCATATTGCCGCTACCCCCACTGTCAGAGTCTTACCCATTGAGTTACCACTCACCGCTCATCGTCTTCGCGACGAGTTGATGGACAATGCCGTCATGGATCGTATGTCCCACTTCCTACTTGACTCGCGTCTCTCTGTACCCATCGGCGCCCACCTTGATCTGGGGTCACCCCTCTTTGCCCTCTACCGCGCCTACCTGCAAGCATCCCGTCTTGCCAATCTTCCTCCTTCCCTGACGACGGTTCACCAAGCTCATTCGGAAGCTGCCTCCCTCCGCAACATCCACGGTGATCTAATTACCAACCTCAGCATTGCTCTCTATGAGCTACGGATGCCGGAGTTTCTGGATGACCTAGACCGCTACCTCAGAGAATCCGCCTCTGCGGCTCAATCTCCAACCCCTGTCATCGGAGTTTCTACCTCATCTCTCCCCTCGTCGACTCCTTCCGCGTCTAGCTCCCCTTTGAACGATGAAGAGGAAGCAGTCTTCTTTCGTGCAGAACGTAACCACATTACCTCGCAACGACAACGAACTGGCACCATACCTCTATCCACCTCACATCCCCAGTACCACGATGCCTGCTTCGTATGTCACCGACTGGGCCATATACGTATCCACTGTCCCGTATACCAGTCTCCCACGTGCTTCCGCTGGGCACCCGGTCACATTCAAGGTCGTTGCCCACTTAGGCGTGGACAGAGACATACAACCACACCACCTGTTGCACCCTCTTTCCGTTCCCGCCGATCAACCAATACCAATCGAGCTGCTCGACGCCCCCCTCCACTCTATACCCGTATCTCGGGTGAGACTTATTCACGTGACGACGACAACTCCACTCTCTATGACGGAGATGATCCAACCGACGATGTCGGATATGCAAACATGACCGGTTCTCCAGGTCACTACGGGTTAAGCATTTGACTAGTTTTTATCTTCGTCGATGACTTGATTCTAATACGGGGGTAATGTTACGATCATTCATTCTTTCCTTCCCCATTACCTTGTACTAAGTCCTAGTCGCTGGTTCGAGTCCTGCCTAGGCCTCCCATTTCTTACCTTGCTTTAGTCAGCGAACATTCCTTAATGTTCTTTCACCTTCCACGCTTCGTCATCGCTGACTCGTATGCTTACCGAGCATGACTCATTCTTATTCGTCATGACTTGTTCTTACATATTCTGACTTGTTCTATGCCTGCCCTTAACTCGTTTCTTCACTTATATAAACCCTCGAGTTTCCTCCTGTAACCCTAACTTAGACCTACGCAATCTAGCTTGGTCATTCCTCGCTTCCTTTGAACCCTCTGAGAGTCACCGTCCCACTCTTGAATGGACGCTAGGCCTTAACGTGGACATCCCATCGTTAGGCTATCCTTGAAACCCTTGTCTTTGACTAGGCTTTTGCGTCTACGCTTTGACCTACCCGGTACAAGTGTAACATAAGGTAATTTGAGGTTGTCCGTGGATAACATAACGAAATCTCCGATTTGATAATCTGCAGCTTCGGACCAATGCTTGTCCACTTGCTCTTTCATCCGGTTCTGAGTTTCTTCTAACGCCTGCTCTACTTCGTTGTGTGCCTTTCCGCATTTCTCTAAGAATGCACCAGCCGGAGATGAATCGCCTTCGAATCCCATGTGTGGGAAGTAGTTTTTTGTGATAGCAAAGGGAATCGTTCCGGTAGCAGTGGAGAGGGAGGAATTGTGATGGAACTGTGCTATCTTCAGCCAATCAGCCCATTCCGTTTGACGTTTAGCCACGTAAGCGCGGAGATACTGCTGGAGTTCTCGATTCATACGCTCCGTTTGGCCATCGGTTTGGGGGTGATAAGCGGTTGACAGCTTCTGTTCTATTCCTAGAAGGGTGCAAAGCTGTGAAGTAAACTCCGATGCAAATTGCGGTCCTCGATCTGAAACAATCGAAGAGGGAAGTCCGTGTCTACACCAAACATTGTCTCTAAATAAAATAGCTAGTTCTTTCGAAGAAATTGTCTTTTTACAAGCTATAAACTCGACTTCTTTAGAGAAGCGATCTACAATAACACAAATGGAATCAAAACCACATGATTTAGGAAAACCCGTGATAAAGTCTATAGATATATCCTTCCAAGGTTCTTTCGGAACTGGAAGGGGAATTAATTTGCCAGCTTGTGCAGTTGACTTTCCCTTCGTGAGGGCACACGTCTGACAATGTTCTACGTAAGTTTTAACGTCTTTTGTGACACCAGGCCACGAGAAATATCGAGTAACAAGATGTAAAGTACGTCCTTGGCCACCATGGCCACCAATCGGAGAATCATGAAGGATTGTAAGAAGTTTGATACGTAAAGAAGTAGGTATGAACACTTTGTTTTTGTCATTTTTAAATACTATAGACCCCTCGTCAAAAATGAAGCCATCTACCGTATCATTTTTTATTTTTTCTGATTCGTTTTGTATTTCGTCATAAATAGGCAAAGAAAGAGTAACCATATTAATGAAGACAGAAGCGGGAAGTACAGTAATGTTTTTGTTATGGTCGGAATCTGCTTCTCCGTGATCCTCTCGACGGGATAAAGCATCAGCCCTTCCATTTGTAGCACCAGGTTTATAAATAATAGAGTAATTATACTTTGAGAGCAACACATTCCAACATGCTTGACGTGGGCTCAGAGTTTGGGGAGATTTCCAGTATTCGAGATTCTTGTGATCTGTCCAGATCTCGAAATGTTCTCAACCCATTAGATAATGCCTCCATTCCTGCAAAGCCCGAATGACAGCTAGAAGCTCCTTGTCATAAACTGGGTAGTTCTTCTCGGCAGAACTAAAGGAATGGGAAATGAAGGCACAAGGCCTCCAGAGGCCATCATCGCATTTAACCGAGAGCACAGCTCCCGTTGCAATATCACTAGCGTCCGTTTCCACTCTGACTTCTTTAGAGCGGTCAGGATATGCTAGAAGCAGAGCGGTAGTGAATTGCTGCTTCAGCTTGTCAAAAGCTTGCTGTTGCTCCGGTCCCCACCGGTATGGTGTGTCCATTTTGGTGAGGTCATTGAAGGGACGAGCAATATCAGCGAAGCCCTGAATGAAGCGTTGATAGAAGTTAGCCAATCCTAAACAGGACTGAACACCCTTCAACCGAGTTGGCGCCAGCCAATCCAAAATAGCCTGCACCTTTGAAGTGTCCATCTCTATGCCTTTCTGGGAGATAACCATTCCCAAGAAATCTACGGAATCTACAGCGAAGCTGCACTTTTCTGGTTTTACGTAAAGATTGTTCTCTCTGAGATGTTGCAATACGGTTTTAACTATTTCTAAGTGCTGTGCCCTAGTTTTTCCGAATGTAAAGATCATAAGATCGTCAATATAAATAATCAAAACTCCGTGTAGATCGCTAAACAGATCATTCATCATCTGTTGAAATGTAGATGGAGAATTGGTAAGTCCGAAATACATAACGACTGGTTCGTAAGCGCCGAATGGAGTAACGAAAGCCGCTTTCCATTCGTCACCTTCTTTTATCCTAACATTATTGTATCCCCAATGTAGGTCCATTTTAGTAAACATATCAGCTCCTTTGAGCTGGTCAATAAGTCCAGAAATGAGGGGAAGAGGGTAAGCATTCTTGACAGTTCCCTCATTTACGTAACGATAGTCCATAACTAATCTCTTTTTTCCGTCCTTTTTTGGAATAAAGAAAACCGGAGATGTCTGAGGGGATTTCGACGGACGAAGATATCCTTTCGATAACTCCTTATCGATAAACTTTTTAACATCATCTAATTCCTGTTCGAACATCGGAATCACCCGACCCTTCTTGGGAACGAAATCAGGCTTGAGATCTATTGCGTGGTCCCACGCCTTTCGGGTAGGCATACGCTCACTCTCTTGCTCTGAGAAGACGTCTAAGTATTTGTGGAGCTCTACTGGGACTTTCTCGGTGAGCCCCGCCTCAAACACTCGGTGAATAGAAAAAGCACGTTTCAAATGATAGTTAACTACTTTGCACTGATCAGTGCAGCATGTGAATTTTACTTGTTTGGCTATCCAATCAATTTCAGGGTTGTGCCTTTCAAGCCAATCATAGCCGATGATCATGTGGTGTGTGCCAAGTACAGAAACAAAAGTGTCCACATCAGGAAAAACCCTGTATGTCATAGCCAGTCATTTGTAGTCATATGTGCACCTATGACTTATTTGTGCACTTTTGTAAACAAATGGAACAATTTATGTACATATGGATCTTTTTGAATTGACATTGTAGCATCTACAACTACTAGTACAACGTCTGATAGGAATACTTACTAGACCAATTATTCAAAAGGAAGGTAGAACAAGTGTCTAAAGCAATATCACCAGTCCAATCGGCAGAACGTTCATCATCAGTAACATGCGGAATAAGTTGACAACTCTGCCTAATGGTTTTGAGAGGGATAATGTCACCGGGAATGGTAGGAGCCAAGTTTGAGATATTTGGAGGAAGAGAAGGTTTAGTAACTCTATACATGTTGTGGAACTTGCCTGGTGACGCCGAATGCTTATACCACTCTACGTATGCCAATGGTTCTTTTGGCCAGGTATCAGGCGCCTGAGTCAAAAGAGAAAGGGAGGAAGGAAGTTTGAAAATAACTCGCAAATGTCCTATTCACATTCCTTTGAAAGCAAGATGTCAGATTGTTGGGTACAAATTCAAAACAGATACTATACTTACCTTGCAAACCTGTAGTCTCTGCATCGCTGGTATAAGCCACGACAACGGTATCAAACCTGCCTGGCTTGGCTTTGATGGAATCTATCCTCTCTGTACCATCAACGTCGTTACCGAGTACGTCGAGAGTGAACTTGCAGGTATGCCAAATGTCCAGTTTGTCGAATGAAAGATGGGCAAATGGAATGTTGCGGCGGGGAAGAGCTTCATCAGCGGGTAGAAGGGCGTTGAGATAGGTTCGAAGATGATGATGGAATGAGGGAGCGTGATGGTTCTTTTGGATGCTATTGATAGTTTGGCCTGGGACGGCTGGCTGACGAGCGATCACCACGCCAGCTCCAGAAGTTTTTGGATTGAGTGGTTCCTCCTGATCATCCTGAAGGTCGTCTTGAGTCCTGTATTCGACGTAGCCCTGAAAAAGACTGATTTTCTCTTGTCGCTCCAGCCACCGGGTCATTTGTGGAACTTCATTTCTGAAGTTGGAGGCTCGCCAGCCTTCCTTGGCCATGTCTATATGGAAGCGCTCGAAAGCTTCCGTGTTGTAGTTGTCCGTGGTTCCGAAGTATCGAATAGAGTCGGCGTAATGCACGAGAGAATGGAACTTGGGGATATTGAAATGTTCTCGGATGCCCAGCCCATTTTCCCCAGCGAGGAAAATCTCTTTATTCTCGTGGAAGAGACTGAGCGATTCCTCCATCCATTGGAGGGAATCATCGTCGTGGGTGGGGTATTGGGCTATGTATATGAAGTCGAGGAGGGCACGGTAGGAGGTGATGACCTGGGAGGGGACTTTACCGACCAGGACGCCCAAGAGAATGCGGGCCATGTCCTTTCTTTCTTTGCCGGCGATTTGAGACAGTTTGGACCACCCATTGGTAAAGTGACGAACGCCGAAACAAGGAGGGAGAGTGCGGATTCAAGAATCGAGCTCCTTGGTGTCCATGAGACTGGTGCACCAGGAGGTGAGGTACTTGACGATTCCATGGTATAGTTGGTGGAGAACGTCGGGCGTGATGGAAAAATGAATGTCGCAGAGAGGGAATCCGTCCCAGACAGGTCGACTGACCCCACCAGACAGCAGCGCAGCTTTGCAAAGGTCCAGGTAATTGGAATTGGACGTGGCCTGTGCCATGGCGTTCCTTATGGTATCAGCAGTAGATTTCTGAGTGCGAGGTGGTCCAGGAACTCTCTCTTCCAGCTCATTCTCTTCACCAGACACTGCTCGGGATAGTCGGCGACGTACGCAGCGAGGATTGGATGAACTCGCCTGACTTTCCCATCTCCTCCCGCTATCTCCACTCCTTTCTTCCCTGCCTCTATCAGTGGCTCCAATATCAACCTCATCGACTCATGGAATAGCTGTTGAACGCGCGCCGACTGTTCTTTCTTTGTCAAGTCCTTGCCGACAATCTTGCTGATGGAGAGATAGCCGATAAGGACGCATGCATTTTCGCTAGGCTTGCGTCGAAGGGCGCGAGGAATGTTGCCCAGCGTCAGATACACCGGATATGCCATTTTCCCCCCAGAAAACTGCGTAAGCTGCGTCTTATCGGTTGAGATGATGACGGGGGCAACACAGGAGTGCTCAGGTAACCGTTTCTGAGACAACTGTCAGTGACGGGGAAAACTGATGCGGATTAGACTTACCTGGACTAGTGTTTTAAAGTCCAGTCCATTCCGGTCTTTTTCCTTATTAGGAAGGCGACCGGACCGAGACCAGTTTTGTTAATTAATTAATTCAAAAAGACTGGACCAAAACCGATAAAAACCGGTCTTTTGGCGGTTGCAACCGGTTTTTCGCTTAGCGTGGAAGAGACCAAAAATGGTACCGGTTCCTGGCTATAAATCGGTCCCTGGTTCAAGCGAAACGGTTCACACGCTATAAAGATATGAGCATTTCAAAACAGCATGTCTTTTGTAGTGATACATCAGATATTATCAAGTTACGTGTGAAGTCAAGACCAATCCTAGACTCAATTCTCAACGCAGACTAATAATATATAGATAAATATGTAACTCAGGGAGTGTATATACATGATTGAATGAATTCTATGACATGTTAATCAACATTGTCATTGGCTAACGTCAATATTCATCAAAAAACTCAAATAACATCCATAAAGGTCCAGAAAAATCAGGAAAAATCCGGAAGAATCAGGGAAAATAGGGTAATACATAGGGGGTGGCTGTGCATTGGTTGCAACCGATTGCAACCGGTCTTTTTTTCGGTTGCAACTGCAGTCTTTTGATCTCAAATGCTGGCAACCGGCAACTGCAGTCCAGTTGCGATCAGTTGCGGTCCAGTCCAGTTGCCAGTCTTCGTACCAGTTGCCAACTGGACTTCGAAACACTAACCTGGACTGCTGCCCACCAATCCCCGGTCCACATCTCATGGTATATTCTCTTCTTCTTGGACGAGTTAGTGAAAATCTGTTTAGGCCTGTAGACGATGTCCTTCGCATGTGCTGGATTTCCCAATAAAGTCTTGACCGCATCGATGACGTCCCGATAGTGTATCGTGTGTCTGGCCTCAGGATCAGATTGATACCATAGCTCGCGAGTGGTCCATTTGACGCGAGGCGGAATCTCGTCCACTATCTTGTGCAACTTCCTGGTGTTATGGAATGAGAGACTCAGACTTTTCACAACCTATCTGTCTGAGTCACTTATTGCAATGAACGAGTCCACGATTGAAACGCACCCCTGGAATGGCTAGCAGTCGATCCAATGACTTGTGGCCCACCCCTTCTTGAACTGCCCATCGAGTGATCCTCCAGTCCAGCTCAGAGGCGAATGGTGTAAACTTGGCAGCATCCGAGTCGCCAGGGCCCTCATCCATCAGGGCATCTCCGTCAGCATCTTCCTTTCCAAACAATTTCCGCCACTTCTCATGCAATGTCTCGTCCATTCGGATCATGGTCCCCGCACGAGGAAATAGGTCTTCTTCGAAACGTTCATCTATTTCCTCTGTTTGTCGTTGGTTGGAAGGTCCTGCGTGCGGCTCTGAGTCGCCGTCCAAGTCCAAGGGGACCAACTCATAGAGCTGGTCATGGAAATCCTCTATAATCTCCCTCGGGTTTTCTTGCCAGTCAGCAGCTTGATGGGGGAGAACTTGAACTGGGCGATCTACCTCCACCTCCTCGGTCTGCAGTTCTTCATCTGCTAGGCTACCTAGTGCAGCCGTTTTACCTTTCTTGTATTCTCGACAGCGACGGGCTGAGCTCATGTGCATCAGCAAATCATCCATTTAGGGACAGAATTTGCCCACGACACAGCCGCGCCACAGCCGCCGGCCCAATTCACGGCCGTGCCACAGCCACTGGCCAAGTTCACACTGTCCACAGGCCTCCTCAGGCTACAGTACACCAGGAAACCCGTAGTTAGTGATTGTCTAAGTGTGTAGTACTAATATACTAAAAAAGCGTACATGTTACATGTTTATTCCATAGTAAAAACAGGTAAAATGATTGGCATTGATTACTAGTTTACAATGCTAATAAAATGTAGCTTTTCTTTTCCTAATGCCTCGAGACTTGGCGGAATTTCACGCGCAGGAACACATCACGTGACCTTGGTTGGTACATTTTGTCGTTCTTTGTCTAGTATTACTTACTAGTCCCCAGTGCACCAACTGGCCTATCTGTGTTCAAAAACAACTCACCGACATCCCAAACGACCTGCCATTGCTCCGAGCAACTCACCCGCACCCAAACGAGTTCTCAGCAACCCAATCGGCCCTCCAGCAACCCAATCGGCCCTCCAGCAACCCAATCGGCCCTCCAGCAACCCAATCGGCCCTCCAGCAACCCAATCGGCCCTCCAGTGATTCAACCGGCCCATCTATGCCCCAATTGACTCATCTATGCCCCAAGCAACTCACCCACACCCCAAATGAGTTATCAGCACCTCAAACGAGTCACCAGTGACCTAATCAGCCCTCCAGTGGTCCAACCGGCCCATCCGTGCCCCAAAACAACTCACTGACATCCCAAACAACTCACGTACGCCCCGAGCGATTCACCTACCGCCCAAACAACTCACCCATGTCCCGAGCGACTCACCCGCACCACAAACGAGTCATCAGCGGCCCAACCGGCCCATTAGTGCCCCAATCGACTCACCTACACCCCGAGCGGCTCACCCTTGTCCCGAGCGACTCACCCGCACCACAAACGAGTTCTCAGCGACCCGAACGGCCCTCCAGTGGTCCAACCGGCCCACCCATGCCTCAATCGACTCACCTATGCCCCGAGCGGCTCACCTATGCCCCGAGCGGCTCACCCATGTCCCGAGCGACTCACCCGCACCACAAACGAGTCATCAGCGACCCAACCGGCCCATTAGTGCCTCAATCGACTCACCTACACCCCGAGCGGCTCACCCATGTCCTGAGCGACTCACCCACACCACAAACGAGTTCTCAGCGACCCAAACGGCCCTCCAGCGACCCAAACGGCCCTCCAGCGACCCAAACGGCCCTCCAGCGACCCAAACAGCCCTCCAGCGACCCAAACGGCCCTCCAGTGGTCCAACCGGCCCATTTATGGTCTGATCGACTCACCGACGCCCCGAGCGACTCGCCCACACCCCAAACGTGTTATGATCTCTCACAACACAGCGGGGACTTTAGGCAACACTAAGCCTATGCGAAGGATATGCTGAGTACTAAAGCTTAATGACAGTGAAGTCACAAATGGATTAGACTGGGATCTGTGATAAGTACAGGGCTACTTATATACTATTGAGCAGTGCGCACAGACCAACAGCCGAATAAGGAAATCAGAAAGGAAAAGATAGATAAGGTAAATGGGACGATAGATAAGAAAAGGTACCAGGTACGGATTAGGGTCTAGACCATGACATCATTGCTGACTCATCTAAGTCTGGACCTTTGTCACGTGACCTGAGTATGTAATAGTCTTACGTAATGCTACAGGGACTACCGGAGCGGATTAAGATGAATCCGGCTTGACCCCTAAGTTGTAGACAAAGTCCATTGTTCGAATACCATCGTAGGCAAAAGTTTGAAAAGTTTTTAAATACTATAACAAAACGAGTTCTCAGCGACCCAAACGGCCCTCCAGTGCTCCAACCGGCCCATCCATGCCCCAATCGACTCACCTATGCCCCGAGCGGCTCACCCATGGCCCGAGCGACTCGCCCACACCCCAAACGAGTTCTCAGCGACCCAAACGGCCCTCCAGTGCTCCAACCAGCCCATCCATGCCCCAATCGACTCACCTATGCCCCGAGCGGCTCACCCATGGCCCGAGCGACTCACCCGCACCACAAACGAGTTAAAAAACGCGGCGGCTCCTCAGGCTGGCCACTCATCCAGTCCGAGGACGACAATGGACAATGGACAACGACAGGAGTTAGATACTACTCATAGATACTAGTACAAGGAATAAATATATTTTATTCTACTACTTGTGAACATGCAAAGAGAATTTCGCAAGTACAGAAGACAGAGGCTGGTAAAACTTTTGCTTCTGTACAAGTTCGTACAGAATCGAGACTCTGTACAGTGCTGTGGCTATGCTGCACAGAGGGGGACCTTTCTGTCATACTGTGACAGGTGTAACATGCTGTGCAGAGTGCCACAGCACTGTGCAGCTCACTGAGGATTTGCTGATGTGGGCTAACAAGCCCTGAGTGGTCTTGAGGCGTTTGGAACATACCGGACAGGTATATGGGTCTTCTTTAACATTGAGAGCATTGAGAAGAGTCTGCATCGTGGTCTCTGGTAAAGGAAGATGTAAGATCAGTGATGCGCGCCCACCTGGGGAAATGTGAGAGTCATAAAACGGCGACAAAAAAGGACACCTGCGGCTGGCCAGGACCTGACAAAGCTGAGCCCAAATGACAAGAAAAGTAATGAGTCCTTGATTTCATAGCGATGTCTGTAGCGAACACGGTTCCACACTACTGAGGATATAACGACGAGTCACGACCCAGTCAATCCGATGAACAACGATAAACTGAAAGGATAAAGAAGGCATAAGAGACCGTGAAAACGAACATCAAAGGAACTGGAGTCTGGAGCCAATACTCTTTATTTTCCTCCCGACGGCCCAGCTCCCTTCGTCTGGTCACTACGACTTCGCTTCGCATTGCCTCTGCCCAATGGCGGTTCCAAAGTACGCTTCAAAGTACTACGTGCCCCCGTCTTCGTCTTCGAGGTTAGCTGTGAGTGGCGTTGAGGGCCAGCCGGAAGGCGTATGACCTCAGCGAAGTAGCCATTGTACTCCTTGCGAGCCGTTGTCTCTTCCGCATTGTGCGGGCGATCGTGGTGAGCACTTTGGGCCTGGTACATCTGGTACAAAATGTCCATGAATTTCTTGTGGGTAATGAGATCCTCAGGCGTTGATTTCGTGGGTCGGAAGTAAGCCCAGAGTTTTTTCATTCCTTCAACAAACTCAGGGCCACCGGGTCCTTCAACGAAGTAGGGGCTGATAGGATTAATGACCGTATCCTCATTGGCCAGTTTTCTCCATTCGTGAACACCCACCGCAGTGAGCTGGAGTGATTCTGAGTCCACCGCCCACGTAGGAACTGCAACACTGCGACTATCTTGACCGTAGAGACAGGGAGCCTGAAAAGGTTCCTTTGAGGGCTTATTGGTTGTATGGTTTATAGCCTGAGGTGGCATACTCATGTCGGTGGCAGTGGTCATGGTGGTTGTGGTGGACGCAGTGGTGGCAGAGGTGGCAGAGGTGGCAGAGGTGGTGGTGGGCGCAGAGGTGGTGGTAGACGCAGAGGTGGTGGCAGGAGTCAACTTGAAGGGAGTAGAACCCCATGCCCTTTTCTTCCCATAGGGGCCAGATATATTGACGCATAGCTCCCACAAGACCCAAAAGAAGGATTCCAGATCGTGCTGCACTTGGTGCTTCACTGTAGCCTCGGACTTCATAACTCGAGCAAAAAGGAGCGAAGTTGCCATGTAGGGATAGGTACCCTGGAAATACGCTGAGCGAGATCAAGGGCTTGGATCAGGAGATCTCACCGTCACGAAGCCTTCTTTTCCCTGCCTGTTCTCCCCTCCGCCACTCTGCTTGGATACATCCTGTCCAGACCCCCAATCGCCCATCATACCGGGGCGCCAAAGGTATTCCCCATTCTCTTTCCACTCAGGCACTGCATGAGCAGGAAGTGCAGCAACCCGGATCCAAATATTGCCCCTGCTGACGTCGCAATGAAGAATATTTTTTCGCAAGCCATTATAGTGACCTGTATTTAGGAGTTAGTGCCTCTTCCGCCAGCAATGGTATGAACACCTTACCGACGAGAGCGCCCATGAAAGCTAATAAAAACTCCCGACGACAAGAAAAGTGCTCGATCAGAATGCCACAGGTGCGGGACACAACGAGGATGTGCGAGCGTGATTCTACTTGCAATGGACTTCCGTCCTCTGTCCAAAATCTTTGTGCAATATGGGAAGTCATGTCGAGTTTGTCAGGCGGCCTCTCGTATGTCCGGTCACCGTCGGGATAGGGAGGCTGGGGGTTTGGATATTGAATTCGCTGCCATTCACATGTGATAGGAATGCCGGGAAGATGGATTTGGTCGTCCCATTCGTGAGCTACTGGCAGACAGTCCCGGAAAATCCCGTATTTATCCTCAGGACCAAAAATCGCTTTCTCGTCCTCAGGAATGTCCACAGGAATGCGAGTGTTGAGCAGGTGATTAATGTCAATGTCGTCTAGCCAGTCAGCGGCAGGCCAACACTCCTTCAACATGGCTTGTTGTTGCGTAATTTGCTGGCCAATGTGAAATTTGCCCTCGCAAAGGGTCACAACTGTGCCCTTGCCTTCCATGCCTTGGGCTTGGAAGATCGGGCGAATAGTGGCCAATGTGAGCTCCTCAAGCCCGTCTAGGACCTCAGCATTGACGTCTGTATCAGAAGGATTTGGGAGTGGGGCATCCCGCTCGGCAACGCAGGGTAGAGGTATGGTCACGGTATGCTGTGGTGCGGGGGATGCTACGTTGTATCGATGATTGAACCCCGTCCATATGTCTGTTCCGTGTGAGTCGGCAGCACTAATGGTAAGCAAGATGTGGATGAAAAGGAGAGGCTCCTCGTGGATATTGAAAGGTTTGGTGAATATGGTGCATCCGCGAATGAAGCAAGCAACTGTTAAGTCGCTTCCACAAAGCGACATGCCGACGTAGAAGCGACGGCCAAATTGGCCTGGTGTTGCCAGGCCGGCGATTTCCATCAGCTGCGAGAGCGCGGACTGTTGAAGAGTAGTGCTGGAGGCGTATTTGACCTCGCAGTACGACAAAATGCAGGCAGCAGGAGCGTAGGTGGTGTTCCCAAAGAATCGGTGCACAAGCACAACATCGGGTTTTCTGTTCTCGCTGTTTACAGCTTGAGAATGACTTCGCCATTGGAAATCACTCTCGCGGACTTTATTGTTTGCCCGGAGTGCAGCAGTAATGATCTGACCGGACTATCAGCTTTCAGTGATTTCCTGGTATCTGGCAGTCTCACATTATTAAAGGCCTCCGCGTCCACTGTTTCACTACCCGGAGTCCCGGAGTCCAACTTTGTCCAACGTGTCGTATATAGGGATTTCTTTTGGCAGGCAGCGAGGACGCGCTGAAGGGCCAAGGATGGTACCTCACCCTGGCGCCGATATGGCTCAGGGAGAGCGACGTAAGGGAAGACACTGAGGGGTTGTACGTTGAGGTTGGCCACTGGGCCCCTCACTTCTGCATTGGTGATGGGATCAATCTCGTCGTGCTTGAATGGTTTGATGGGCATGTTTGAAGGGCGTTGCATTGAACGGATCTTGGAGGACAATGAAAATTCAAGGTGCAGAATGGAGAAGAAAAACTTACTGTGTGGCGAGTGGTAGGCGTATCCGCCTCTATCTTGCTGAAGGGATGCACCTCTTCGGCATTTTCCATCCTGGTTGTTGACAGCCCCACCACCGTATCCGAACACAATTCTAGTCTATTAGAGTTGCCTGACTGCTGCACCAACAAGCGAGCTCAGCGAACCTGATAGGGAACGACTAAAGGACGGTTTTCTGTAGTAGGGTAAGCGTGTGCGATAGAAGCGCACGGCCCAGCAACCTAGTCTGGTGACCAGACCTGTCTATGAGGCAAGCCGTCGATAGACGGTCTGGTAAAATCCGTCAAAATCTTGGAGGCAGCGCGGATTCCCAGAGTCATGTGAGCTGGAGCCAATGAAAAAACGCTAATTTTACGCCTGTAAATTATTTGAAACCTCAATCTCGAAAATAAAGCACCAGGCATGATATTGATGTGCTACTACCTGCGACCCATGTAGAATATATCTCGACACTCAAAGACCGGATAAGACACTTAGATGCTCTCTATTCCATAAGTCTATCAATTCCGGTTGTTACCGACATCTTACCGTATTGTCAGAGCAACTGAGCACGTTCAATTGCAATGAGCTCCCTTAGTTAGCCATGATGATATGGAGTTGGTGGTTGAATGCGAGGAGTTTATCACGAGTTGAGAAAGTGAAATCGGAGGCATCAAGTAGTACCCATTGTAACATTGGTATAAGTAACTACCTGCTGTATCACCCGTTTTAAACCTGTTATTCTCCGCTGTGGTTTGTTTGCTACGCAGTCCGAAGGATACGACGGAGTATCGAGGAGCGGTCCTTAACGACACCATTTCCGGGGTGATCAAGTCGATCGGTTGCCGCAATGTTACCTTCACTGAATCCATTCCTGGTAAACCTTCTTCGTCACGAGCTCGACCACATGGGGTTCCATCCATTGTGTGGTTTTCTCACAGCCTCGGTTGTTGTCGTAGATAATGTCTAGGAGCTTCACAATTTTCCCCTGTCGTTTGGGCTTTCGGAAGGGTATACAACCATCGCGATGTGAGGATTGAAAATCTTGATCATAAAATCGAGAGCAGAGATTCAATCGCTACGGTGAATCTCTTATGTCCGTTGAATGCGTGGCGCACCAAAAACTTCGTGATGTTCTCCGCGTATGTAGTATCGTTCTCAATGACTGAGTAGCTCACAGTGAGATAGCCCAAAGTGCTAGACACTACCGGGGCTGACGCTTGCAGCACCGCAACTATTGCTGCGCCATCAGTCTCAGATATCGCCCGTCCAGCCTGAAAAGAAGAGGAGGTGAAGAGAGCAACTGACATCGTTGGAAGCCGTCAATATGCCGCTGTGGATTCCGAGACCCGTCGCAAGGATGCTCTAACCCACATACAGCATCAGTAGTGTTCAATCACTGAGGGTAAATAAATGCATACTTCGAAGCTCACTGCATTGGGGCTCTTGAAGAATACATTTAGCGATGCATTTAGCGAACGGACTTGAGACTCGACACTGTTAATGTCATTAACCACCGCCGACGTGGTAGTCGGGGAAGCAATCGCGCTTGTAGCGAGGGAGATGGTGAAACCGAAGAAGACCATTGGTGTGCATTGGAGAGTGTCGGGGTGAGTGAGCCTTCGATCAATTAGGACTTCGTCTGGTGATAGATATTCTGATGTACTGGATGCTATGGCTCCTTGAGCTGGTAGACACCATGGTACACCCATAGATCGTGGTGATTACGGCTGAACGGCGGGAGCGTCGACTGATAGAGTGGATAGTTGGTGTGTAGACTTGAAGGTACAATGCACTTAACGGTGTTAACTTGGTGTTAACCGACACTTATCCTCGTGCACGTGGTCGCAGACAAGTCCAAAAAAGGCTTGTCTGTTCACATGACTCTGGGAATCCGCGCTGCCTCCAAGATTTTGACGGATTTTACCAGACCGTCTATCGACGGCTTGCCTCATAGATAGGTCTGGTCACCAGACTACCAGCAACCCCATCCACTGCAGTTGTGAGAGAGAGTGTGTGTGTGTGTGTGTGTGTGTGCTCGGCTAACCAGCTCTTCCAGAGAAAAGTTGGTGACCCAGGTGAGTTCAGCCGTGCGAGTTGGTCGCACACGCTTAGAGCTCGGCTAACTCTTCCACTTCCACAGCATGAGCATGCAGGCATTTTACTTTAATCCTGCCGAGGTCAGAGTACTTTTGGAAGGTCTCAGCTCTTTATCTCCCTCTCCACTTTCGGCTGAGCTTCAGGAGCGGCTCAGTAATGAAATCAGCACCCAATTCGAAACAACGCCCGATCAAAATGCACAGCACAGCGAACCGGACGGGGACTCGGAGCCGGAGCACGCTCAGGCTGAACGCGAGAGGGGTTCTCCTTGCCATCGGAATGGTTTGGTGATAGCGGTTCAGCCGCAGTGGCAGGCCAGGAGCTATGTAGGCCAGTCATCCTGTATTGGTGCTAACTCATTGCTGTCTGCGCTCGCTGCATCCCATTTCTCTTCGGCGACCTACAATCCCCGCCCGTGGCTCCAGTCCATTCGTGATGCCGCTACACACGCCATCCGCAAAGCTCCCGATCATGACTCCGAGTCGGACCCACTGGCAATGATAGTCTGGCGTTGTGTGTCCCTCAGAAGCAAGGACGTTGGGACTGCTTTCATCGCCATGTTGTCCCTCATCCAGCTGGCATTTAATTGTGAAAGGTAAGTATTCTATTCTATTCTAGTCTTTTTTCAACAGACTGATTCATGTCCTTTCAGAATATGTTCCGAGTCTGCCGGCCCTACATCGCTCAACCAGTTGCATGAGCAACGTATTGCCCACCTACCATATGCTCCAGCAGCACGAACATTCACGGAGTGGATTGCGTTCGGCAAGCGATTCGCCCGGCTTGCTGCAGGCGGTACTACCTACCTTCTGGTTCTCATCGCTGGCCTAAACCTCCGCTTCGAAGTCTCCAAGACCACCCACCAGATTGCATATTCCGCTGGAGAGATGTTGAGAAAACCTAGCATGGCCAAACCCGGTGAGTATCTCCTTGGATGTGGAACGCCATTGATGTCCTGACTCTGGGTGTGTTTTAGCATTAAGACAGCTCATCATCGCTTCCATAATCCCCACTATCGCCCAAATGCGCAAAGAACTTCCGCTTATGCTGGAGCTAAACAACCTGGGTCTGGTGGACGGTGGAGATTTGAATGTATCAGATAGACTGTTCGACAGTCTGCGGCAGGAGTAAGTTGATCGATTTGTCCACGATAAGAAGCAGGCTCACGAGGTAACTTCAATAGAGCTTTTGTATTACCGAAGCGCAGCAAGCTGAGTGCTTGGGCGGCATGCACGGCTGAGGTCAATGTGGATGTGGCCGTTCTTGTACTATCCCACGAAGTTCTGCAAGGTCTATCACCTGTCCAAGTGTTACAATCCGGCAGTTCCTTCTCTACACATCCGTTGCCAACGCCGAAACCAACACCGACGCCTTCATCGCCAGGATCTCCTCAGATGCGTCCCTCCCCTCTCCCGGACCTGCAGTTTCCGGTCATCAAGATGCCGACTACATTTGATCCCAAGTCCTCCGTCAATCGACTCAATCCATGCAGTGCCAAGCATCGAGCCCGAAACGCGATCTGGACAGATATGCAAAGAGAGGCGGCAGCTAAGGGAACAGCAGTCCGGGATCCGCTGCACCTCGCGACCCTAGTAAGTAGGCTCAGTTGGGAGTCAATTGCTAGGTGTTAAACCCCCTTCGTTCCAAGCTGGAGGACTTCTACCCCAAGGGCTATAAGAAGCAGCCCAATGAATACATCTGCATTCCAACGACCTCTTTCGAAGGGTAAGTGAATTATATGACTCACCTGTACTCTCTAACGCTGAACATCAGAGCACTTGACATACGCAACGGTGATGGAAGCCTGATGGTTTTCATTTGTAACGCCATGCCCATGCGGCTAAAAGAAAATCTTGCGGCCAAACTCTCCGCCTGTCTGGACGATGACAATCTTTGGCAACACCGCAACAGCAGAGATGGCGCACCCTTCCGCTGCCTGCACTTCTCCTGGTATAATCGATACACGACCAATGTGAGTGACTAGACACTAGTATTGATCTTGACGACGGATTTTGGCTGCTTAGGGAGAAGGAACACCGAGTGCTGTCCACCCTCATGAGCTTGAGCGAACGGACGTCTCGCGTACGAACACATGGCAGTTTCTGCCCTACATGTCCCGGGATTTCGACCAGAACAAACAGCTTTATGACGATCTCTCCATGGCTTTCAAAGATGTATTTGTGTGGATTGAAGACGTGGTAAGTCACATTCGTCGATAAGGATAAACTAAAACTCTGAAACCAACAGTTACGCTTGAACCTGCCTGCAGAGTACAAGGCGATGATAGAGATCGTGGAGTCCCTTCCGGGACAGCCAGGAAGTCTGGTCTCGCCGTTCATTTCATTCGTGCTCAATATCAACGTGTGCACGCAAGGCCACCGCGACGTCGGCGACAAGAGCCTTTGCCTGGTACTTGCCATTGGCAATTTCATTGGCGGTGGGCTTGCCCTCAAAGAGCCGGGTTTGGTGGTAGAGATGGGAAATGGGGATTTCGCGGCCTTCCGGTCTGACAGCACAACCCACTTGAATCTCTACTACAAGGGCACTAGGGCATCATTCGTGTTTCAAAGCGATCGGGCGTTTGATCGGTGGAAGGAGAACAAGAACGGTTGGTCCGACAAGGTCAGTAATTTGACCCCTAACACCCCAGGGATCAACTCCTAGTACTATATTGCACTCAAAGTGACATCAGAATGCAGAATTCCAATTTCAACAAGAAAAGCATGTCCTAAATACCAGACTTTACTGAGTTTATATTGGTCAGGAAAGAAAGAGGCTAACCTTTGAGTGCATCTCGAAATGCCAGCACAAAGTCATGAGGGCTCCAAAAAAACATCACGGCACGACACAGATCTGATTCTTCGGCATGAAGAACCGAGTTTGATATATCCAGCTCTTGTGGGTCTATATCAGTGAAAACGCATATAATTTGCATGATAACATCTTGTGCAATCAAAAGGCTACTCGAAGGAAACATCAGATGATTTGCCTTTTTTTAGTCACATGTAAATTATTGCTTACCGCCTAGATTTACGGACAAAAGAGTGATTAGGTGCATGCTTTGCAGCATTCCAGGCATTTTCCAATGTCCTTGATACCTTTCTCCGAGTCCGTTGGTCCTTAAGGGATATATCCAGCCAGGAGAGCTTCAGAGCCACAACATTTGACGATGTGGAATTTGACTTTCTTTGGCGAACAGCCATAGCAATCGACCCGCTGCCACGAAGCGAAGCCCCGTCACAGTTGAAGATTGTTCCACAGTACTCGTACTTTCCAAAAAGCAGGGCAGGCGACTGGATCCGAGTCATCTTGTCAGTTCGTGGGCCTTTTCAAGTTCCTGCATCATTTCTTGATGATATCACTGATTCGAAGAGATAGAAGCACATACGATTTTGTTTCGAGTTGGGATTTAGAACCGTTTGCTGGATTACTTTCGTGGGTCGAGGTTGAACGTTGAACGTTGACCCTATGTCGTACGGTTAGTAAAATAGGAGATTAACACAGATTTGGATTGGCCACGTGCCAGCTCCTTGGTGGACAGCATTCGGAGTGCCTGTGCGCGCGCAGACAACCAGTGAACGACGTCGACAACGACGACTACGACGATCAAGCATGAATGAGCCAAGTCACAAGACAGAGCCGACGACAAAATTAGACAACGAGCAAGCAACAGGGACTAGCATCCATCATTCCCAACCGTCCCAACCTGTGGTGAGTGAGCCGAGCTTGGCTTGCTGTATATCTATCCAACCCTCGTCCAGCAGCAAGAGATCATTTCAGCGGCACAAAGAGGTGATCTTGCTACCGTCCAACAACTCGTAGAATCGGGAAAAGCGACAGTGAACGATAGAGATGACCAGAATGTGTACGTCGTGCTTCCCGAAGTCGCATTTAACCGCTCATATGTTGATGCTTCTCAAAGCACCCCTCTTCACTGGGCTTCAATCAACGCTCAGCTTGCCACCTGCAGGTACCTCATAGAACAAGACGCCGAGGTCGACGCCATTGGCGGTGATCTGCAAGCTACCCCACTGCAATGGGCCGCGCGAAATGGATACCTTTATATCGTACATCTGCTAATATCGAATAATGCCGACCCGACCATCGCAGACTCTCAGGGATACAATGCTCTGCATCTAGTCACTCATTCTTCGTCAGTGATGCCGCTTCTTTATTTGCTTCATCAACCCGTGAACGTCGACTCTCGCGACTTGCAAGGGCATACGTCACTCATGTGGGCAGCATACCAGGGAGACGCACTCTCTGTCGATTTGTTGCTGAAACATGGCGCGAATCCGAATCTCCAAGATGACGCCGGTCTCTCGCCCCTCCATTGGGCCGTGGTGAGAGGGAACAGGGTCATCCTTCGGCGTCTGCTCGACATGGGGGCCGATATACATGCAAAAGATGCTGAAGGCCGAACCCCAAGAGACATGGCTGTCGAATTAAAAAGCTCGGGTGCATTCAAACGCGCCATGGAGGAAGGCGGCATGTCTGAATTTGGAGTGAAGAAGACGAAACCTTTGAACGAGGTCAGTTCACCCTGTGGTGACCGCGCGGACTTGTGCTGACATGTCTGTAGAGAAATAACAAAATCGCTATCTTCGTGTTGCCCTCGATATTCTTGTATATTATCTTTACTACCCTCAGCATTCTCCCGTGGTACACTGGCATAGTGCTCTCGATGGCCGAGTTCTTCGCTATGCATCACGTAAGTCCTGATTATCCTCAGAATTGACGACCCCTCACCTACGGTATCTCAAGGTTGTTACCCGAGTTCTTTTGAACAAGGACAGCTACACAGGAACAGTCAACCAAAGCCCGTATTTCGCAGGCATTATTGCTGGGTCAATGGTGTGGGTTGGGTACGGCTGGGTTACCAGACTTGTGAGAGGTAAAAGATGCCATGATCTCTTGATTGCTGGTCTTCCTCACTACGCTTGTAGAGACCCCGAATCACCCATTCATCCACTTGGCTTTCGCACTGATCTTCGGCCTGTGCGCATACAACTTCTTCCGAGCTATCACCCTCGATCCCGGTGCTTGTCCGCGTCCAGCGAATGACGGAGAATTAAAATCTGTACGTTCCGTGTTACAACTTTTGTCCTGCGTCGAACTGAATATTACGTAGATAATAGAAGACCTCGCATCAGCAGGACGGCTGAATGGACAGACATTCTGTATACAATGCATGGTGAGTCCTAATTTTCCTTGTGATGGGTGTTCTATAAACCGTTCGCAGGCAAGAAAACCTCTTCGTTCAAAGCATTGCCGCACGTGTGATCGTTGCGTATCGAGGAGCGACCAGTGAGCTAATTCGTCTCCGCTTCTCGGTTCGTGCTAACTCGCGACATTAGCCACTGCCCATGGGTATGGAACTGCGGTCCGTTTGTCTCGCCTTCATCCATAACGCATAGGTCACTGACGCTGCATGCTAGTTGGAGCAAATAACCACCGTCAATTCCTTCTATTTGTGACGACCCTCGTGATCGGCATCGCCCTGTTTGACTATCTCACCTATGAATGTCAGTCACGAACATCACCTCCCAAGCGTCTTTCTGCTAACGGACAGCTATAGTTTTCACCACCGTTTCACCACCTCAACCGATACCTAGCGATTGTTCGCCCATCTTCTGCGTCCCTGCATCCACAGACGCATTTCTCCTATCCATCTCTCTATGGTCTACTCTCCAGCTCACTTGGACATCCGTACTTCTCGTCACGCAATATTGGCAAGTTGCACGTCAGCTGACCACGTTCGAGGTATCCAACCTTGGACGATTCGGATTCATGGGCGGTCGCGGTGGCCTCGCAGCGGGTGGTGGTGGTGGAGGTGTTCAGATGGGCCATCGTCACAATCATCAACACCAGCACGGGTCGGGCGCTGAGAGGAGTGATGAGGACAGTCAGGCAGAGGGCGGAGGACAGAAGCATAACCACCGGCATGGCAGCATGTTTGCTGCTATGTCCGCTCCTGGGACGTGCGGAGGGTTCCTTCTTAACCTGCTGGGACTCGACAGGTTCACGCGAGGGAGGGCTGCCCACGGTCTTGCTCTTGGATCCTCGGGTGGACGCGCAAGAAATCCGTTCGATTTGGGTATGGTTGGGAATTGTAAAGACTTTTGGACGATGGGGAAGGAGGTTGGTGTGGAGTATGGACAGGTGTATGATGTGCCGTTGGAAGGGTTTGAAGAGGTCAAGCGAAGGCGAGAGACGGAGAGAGGGGAGGTTGAACATGAGCACGATGCAGGGAGGAGCAAGAGTCTGTTGGGATCGCTTGGCTTGGGGATGGGAAGTTCGAGTCGGAGGGGGTATGAGCCTCTCAGTCAGGTATAGTCACTGCGCTGTGAGCGCTCTTCGTTCTGTTCCCTTCTTCTTTCTGCGCATTGACATTTTGTCCCTCTTTATGATAACCCGCCCACACCGATTTTTGCACGTTACGATTTTTATTAACTTGAATGTAGCTGCGACTAGTCGGTCTATGGTGATATAGCCCCAAATAAACGATATACCACAACTTGTCCTGTCATCGGTAGCAGTCTTGTGTAAATGTACGTGGGAAATACAAGGACCCTGACGAGGCTTTGGAATTTTTTCGTAAAGTTGGTCGTACGAACACTTGCACGCTGCAGACGACGACGACGACGAGTACAACGAGGAACTGGGATGATACCGCGAAATTCTGCTCGTAGATTGGAGACGACTTTGGTGTCGTACTCTAGGCAGCGTCTTCCACGACCAGCTCGATTGTACTCGACACCGTCAAAGAAAGCCAATGCCCCCGCGTTCGCTCAGCTTAGGGCCCCTGGCTCAGACATTCGCTTTTCAACGCAGAAGGACCCGTTGACAGAAGAGGCCTCACTGTCCTACGTCAATGATATGCGTGGTTTCCTTCAACGTCGCGTCCCATACACCATCCTCCCCACACCACTCCCTGATGATTCCAACCAAACCGCACTCAGCACCTATTTCTTCCCTGATTCTCCCACCCAAGACCAGCTCGCAGTCATGGACGCGTGTCTACGCAACTTGTACGATGTCCCTCGCGCAAAGCAAATTTTCGAACGACTACGAAAATCTACCTCGGGGGAATCTCTTCTCGACACGCGCGTTTATAATTCATTTCTCCAAGCCTACGTCGAGATGGCATCGACGAAAGAGCTAAATGATCGGGCTTTGTGGGTAGAGGAGGCCTGGCAACTGTATGAGTCCATGGAGGATGGGTCGGAAAACGTGCATCCGTCTTCGCAGACGTATGCGCTTATGCTTCTCGCTCGGTTGAGGTAAGACGAACGTGTTGTCGTATCGGTGCTTGTCTAAACTTGCGCCGTAGATTCGACCCCGACAACGAGTCGACCTCGGCCCCTAGTCCCGGGAAACTGCTCAACAGATTTACTGCTCGTGGAATATTCACAACGGAAGTGATATCAGACCGTGTTCTCACGTCGTCGGAGGAAGCACGCGAAATTATACGTCTGCTCTCGAAGGCAGCAATAGACATGGGCATGTCGCGAGTCATTATGGAGCTAGGTGAAGTGGAAGCCATGGGCACTGAATCCTTTGATCCATTATCCGAGGTGCCGGAGGTGACCCCGGTCAAGAAACTTGTGGTCAGTGGGAAAGTATTTTGTTGGGCTACGCGCTTTCTGACCCTGCTATCACAGAATGCGGCCGAAGAGATCGTCGATGAAGACGGCAATGTCATTAATTCAGTTGCGGAAGAGGAGATCCCATTTAACTTGGACAATTTGCGCAAACACTTGGCGCAAGTCACGCTCGCTCGTCGCGTACTTCCAGAAGACGTCGCCGCACGTCAAAAACTACTCGAAGCATCTGTCTATGATGTTGCTGTCGAGCGACTGAGACACGAAGCCAAGATCTTTGATGAGATAGGCCTGGGTCAGGTGGATTTAGGTCTCCGTCGTGCGGATCTGCAAAGATGGATGTGGGATTGGCATCAGAAGCTCCGGGTGCGCTTGGAAACCGAGATTGTAGATATTGTCTTTGCAGAGAATCGACAAACTCGAGGTGCGTGCCAATTCCTCGTCACGGGTCACCCCAAGCCAACACTGTGCAACAGATAAAACCACCCGGCTGGGCCCATTCCTGTCGCTCGTGAAGCCCGAAACGCTTTCGCTGATCACCATCCTCGAAATCATGCGATTGAACAGCACTGGAGGGATAGCCAACGGGATGAAGACTGCTCGTGCTCTTCTCACTGTTGGACGCGCGGTCGAGAACGAGTATAAAGCTCAAATGTGCAAGCGCAACCACATCGCAATACCGTCATCACATCGTGTTGGTGACCAGAATTTCTTCACAGGTCTAGGTTACAGGGATTTGCACGCGCGGCGGGTTACGGCGGCGAAGTACATTCAGGACAACGAGGAGTGGACTACCGAATGGACGCAACAATTGCGTGTTCGGGTGGGCAGTATTCTTGTGGATTGTCTGATGGACGTCGCCACTGTCGAACGAACTGCCATTGATAAAAAAACCGGCGAGGAATTGTGGGTCGAATTTTGTTTCTCATGTTTCACTGCTGATTGTATGCACAGGAAGGAGAGACAGCCCGCTTTCTTCCACGCATATGAATACGTTCGTGGTCAGAAATTAGGTGTCATCCGGTTGAATCCCGTTGTCACAGACCGCCTTGCCAAGGACGGTCTACGTGAAACCCTCCATCCCCGTCATCTTCCAATGCTCGTGAAGCCCAAACCGTGGCTTGCTCCAGACCAGGGTGGCTACCTTTACAACAAGAGTCCGTACTTTCTGTCGCTTCTGGCGCGTGGGTTCGCTAACGGAGGTTCCTTAGCCTCTGCAATGCGTTTCAAGGACTGTCAAGAGCAACAGAGTTACCTCCACCATGCTTCCGCTCTAGGGAATCTTGAACTTGCGTATGCTGGGCTTGATGTCCTAGGCAGCACACCTTGGAAGATTAACCGGGAGATCTTTGATATCGTACTCGAGGTCTGGAATTCCGGGGCAAGGCTCGGCAAGATCCCTCCTGCGGTGCATGACAAGCCCGAGCCGGTGAAACCGGACAACTACGACACGGATGTACAGGCGAAGAGCATGTACGGCCAACGTCTGAAGTCTTATGTTCAAGATAAAGCAAACAATCATTCGGAGCGTTGCAGCGTAAATTACAAGATTGAGATTTCCCGTGCTGTGAGTCTCGCATTCATCCAAAGTCTGTCACAGGATTAATGCCATGTCAGTTCTTGGGCGACACTTTCTACCTACCCCATAACCTTGATTTCCGTGGACGAGCGTACCCCATACCACCTCATTTGAGTCACGTTGGTGACGACCTGGCCCGTGGTTTACTTACGTTCGCTGAAGCGAAACCTCTTGGCGAACGCGGTCTACGTTGGCTCAAGATTCATCTTGCTAACCTCTACGGATTTGACAAGGGCAGCTTTGACGAACGCGTAGAATTCGTGAGGAACCATATTGATGATATCTACGACAGCGCCACAAATCCTTTAGGGGTTGGTTTCTTTCATTGACTGGGTTAATCACTCTTGCTGACCAGTGCGAACAGGGTCGTCGTTGGTGGAGTATGGCTGACGATCCATGGCAATGTCTTGCCACCTGCATGGAGCTTCATGCTGCTCTTGAATCACTAGATCCTCACTCATATATGTCTTCTCTTCCTGTTCACCAGGATGGAACATGTAACGGCTTGCAACACTACGCTGCCCTTGGAGGTGACGTTAAGGGTGCCGCACAGGTCAACTTGGCAGCCACCGACCGACCGTCGGACGTGTACACCTACGTCGCCAACATGGTAGACAAGATCGTGCAGAGAGACGTCGATGCGGGTCACAGGATAGCTCTACTCCTCACGGGTAAAATTTCGCGAAAGGTTGTCAAACAAACGGTATGTGGCTTCATCGCACGGCTCTCGCACTTGATGACTAATGTCACTTTCGAAGGTCATGACCACGGTGTACGGAGTGACCTACGTCGGCGCTCGCGATCAGATCGAGAAGCAGCTCAAGGATCGGGGTGACATCCCTGAAGAAGTTTGCTGGGAAGCATCAGCCTACCTCGCGAGACTCGTCCTTCACTGCATCGGTGATCTCTTCTCGGGTGCCAAATCGATTCAAAATTGGCTCAACTTATGCGCCAAACTCATCACCAAATCCGTCCCCAAAGAGCGTCTTGGAGCGATTCTCGAACCCCAAAAAGCGAGTGCGAAGGCGTTGACTTTGCAAGCTCGCCTCAGGAAAGAGCAGATGGCATCGGTCGTGTGGACGACTCCCTTGGGTTTGCCGATTGTTCAACCTTATCGCCAGACGAAGCGCAGACAGATCATGACCTCGTTGCAAACCGTTTATATCTCGGATCCCGCGGCACCTGCATCAGTCAATGGAACGAAGCAAGCATCTGCATTCCCCCCCAACTTTATTCACTCGCTTGATGCTACGCACATGATGCTGACCGCGTTAGAGTGCAAAGTAGGTGTTGTGTCGAGTTTTTCGTGATCAATGATGACTGATGGGTGGCGTTTTAAGACCCAAGGAATTACCTTTGCATCTGTGCATGATTCTTACTGGACGCACGCAAGCAGCATCGACCACATGTCTGAAATCATCCGCGACACTTTCATCGCCCTTCATAACTCCGACATCCTGCGTAAACTCGAGGCTGAGGTAAAGTTCCCAAACAATCCTTGCGTCTTCCAGGTCTCACGTCGAATGCAATTGATCTAGTTCCGAGAGCGTTATGCAAACCACTTTGTTCCTCTGGGAGTTATTGGAAACGAACGTCTCTTGAAGACACTCTTGGACGCTGGTTGTCGCCTCTCGATATCGAGCAAGCTGGCTGCGGAACTGAAGCAGGAGCGGTCGGCGGTCGAAGGCCTGTTTGATATCACCGACTCGGAGGCTAACTCCATCTCCACTATTTCCATGGACAAGGATGATGTCGACACCACCCACGCTACTACCGTTTCAGACATTTCAGAGCCCTCGGAGCCCTCGCCCTCTGAACCCTCTGAACCCGCTGAGCCCACTGAAACCGCTGAAACCGCTGAAGTGAAGAAACGTCCGCGCGGTCGTCCCGTCGGTTCGGGCAAGAAACGGATAGAGGTAAAACGAGACGACGTCGAGGAACACGACGAGGACGATGAGGAGCTTCCCGCTTTCAAGAACAAGTTCATCAACCTTAGCGACTTGATCCCTCCTCACCCGGAGAAGGGCAGCTTCGAGGTAGAGACGATCAGGAAGTCTCAGTATTTCTTCTCGTAAACGGGTAGATTGTCTGGTCGTTCTCCCCTCCCCGTTCGTGCGCTGCATCGTCGCTTGGTTCCTGTCATCCGCGCTCCACGTTCTCTACTTGTTATACTTGACCCACGCTTTCGTCCCTCGAACACATCTGCCGCATTTTCACTGCTCATCTTAACATCATCACTTCTACTCCGACTACCATACTCAATATATATCTACCCGTATTGTAATTCACACGTAGTACATAGAACATAGAATCTGAGCTGAGCTCCCACTCCCACTAGCCTGTCTCCTTTTCCAACTGCTCGAGTTCAGGTCAAGGCTTAGTCAGCTTTGACAATCTCAGCCACATGCACAGCCACTTCACGTCTTGCCTGTCACCCCTCATCATGGCCCCATCTTTGCCCAACATAACTGTCACCTCTGTCTCTATTTCCAAGGTCATATTGTCATGCCCTATCAAGATACTTCCTGTTCAAACATATGAAGACTTGACCAGAGCATTGACTTATGCCCATGCTGTCATTATCCCACCTGACAATTCTGGCACTCTCCTTGGAAAGGAGAAACAGTTTGTTCTGAGAACAACTGAAAAGGTTGATTCAATGGAATGCACAGGCACCATTGTCAGCCATAGACATCATGTGTATCTTCATACCCCAGGTAAATACAATATTTTACTCACACCTGAGAGTGCTGCTCATTCAAGACTCAAGACTGGCTTCCAAAAGTAATAGATTTCACAGATTGGGCCAGAAGTTCATCAAGAAACCCATCTCAAAGAGTAAGTGACCTTCAATGATGTAACTGGAAGTTAACACTATTTTTTAGAGTCAAGCAGTTGTTCAACAGACTCTTGGTCGGGACCATGCCTTTTGTGTTTTAACAAATAGCATGTTTGTCCATGTGGCTCATATTCTTCCTGACTGTCTTCCAGATGAAGTATGGGCAGATTTTGTCCAGGCTGTTGAGGATCAAGCCATTAGTCTGGACAGAGTCTTTGATTACTCATCACACTCATCCCCAGATTGTGTTTCCAACACAATGGCTCTGGACATCACAGCTCATTATATCTTTGACAAGCCCACCCCCCTGTGGTCTATCTTTCTCAAGGGTGACCCCTTTGAAGAAACCATGGAGTTGGAGGTTCATGCCACCCCACAAACACATTTGTTTCTTTCCACAATTCCTCCTGTCTTTCCCAATCCACCTGAACAAGTACCCAGTGTGGTGTCTTCATGTGCAGAGGCTATCACAAATTACAGAAAACTTTCTCCAGATGAACAGGTATGTAATCATGATAAGAGGTAACTGTGCTGACAGTGATCAAACTTGAAACTGTGTTTCAAATTTTCAGAACCAGCAAGCACTGGTCCAATGTCATCTGCCAGAGATATTATGCTTCAGACAGCCATCCTTAGCTGCATGGTATACTCCTGCAACTCCCATAAAGCCACTTACCCCTCATTCTAATTCTTCTTCTCAAATCCTGCCACATCCTATCTTTTTCAATGCTCATTATGGTCTCTATTTTCTGAGGACCTATTGCATGCGCTGGCTTGAGGCAGAGGCTAAAGCCTTTGTTGACCCATTGTTGTACAAGGAACAAGGATATGATGAAGGCTTTGGGTTTGATGCTGAAGAAGCTGGTCAAGGTGATGAGAATGAAGGAGGTGAGGATGAAGAGGGTGAGAGTGAGGATAAAGTCAAGAAAGAGGAGAAGAAACTATGGTGGACCTTCTTCATTCACAAGGCTACTGAGAATCTCAAGGCCTTAACTGCCGAGATTCAAAGGGTACATGCTGCACAGGAACAAGCAGCCTTTTGATCTATTTTTCTTTCCTTGGGGGATTTTGTGTCTTGAAATGTACTGCCAATGTGTATGCCATTAATGTGTCTTGTGTACTCGCGCGCCTTTCGGGTTGTTTCCGTCACAACGACATCCAAGGTAAGACCACACTCGATATCCATGTCACAGCCCGACCCGTCGTCTGTGATACGATTAGCGATTGTACGCAAGCTCCGTTCACTCGCTCGACGGTTTTTGACAGTGTACAGGCTCTCGCGGCGCTGAAGCACAAACCCCTAGAACAGTCAACTGCATGTAAGTTTCATATCTCTCGTGCACGCCGGGCAGAGACGCGTACCTTGACTGCAACCCAGCCTATCTTCTAGATCTTCAAGCGTGCTTTCCGCTCAGAGGATATGATGGCCGAGCGTGTGCCGCTGTCAGTCACGCTGATGACGACTCGGGACTCGTTCGAGTCGATACGAGGGCGGAATGGCGAACGTATGCGCTTGAACTTGAGAAACAACTTACGACGCTCAAAGGTCAACGAGATGCCGACCAAGAACGTGAGTTCTGTGATTCCAACTAAATTTACTCAAAGTCTCGGAATGCTGAGATACGTCGAACTGGTAGTGCTCTCCAGACTCCGCCCCGACGAACCTCAGTCAGACACAGCAGCTCCTCCGAAGAAACGGAGAAAGAAGACTCAGAGCTCGAGTAAAGATCGTCACGAGGCCGAGTGGAATTGGGACCAAAGTCGTGCTGGTGCGTCGTGAGGAATACGAAACGTGTGGACTAACTCCTCTGCTTCGCTTTCGTAGATTGGGCGAACGTTCTACAGTCTCAACATCCTCCACCTCCATCGCTCATCGAGGCCTACCTCTCTCTCAAAGGATGCCTCGCCTCTTCGAACGTGGACGATGCCACGTACGCATCACGAGTCAGTGATGCGATCCACCGTGCGCTCGAAACGATACACGTCTTTATATTTTCACCGGCGTGTCCGACCCAGCAACAGCAACAGCAATCGGAATCCCCCGTTCCACTGGCGCCCGCACAACTCAAGCCGGAACATATAGACAGCGCGCGTATCGCCATGGTTTCCCCTCTCCTGATGCACATCCTGCGAGTCGTATTGCCCAACCTTATCGGTACTACTCAGGATGCCACCAAGAGCAAACGTCCCCGCCCGAGCCAACGTCCTTCGCGCGAGATGACGCAGATATGCGTCGACAGAGTTCTCGATCGACTTCTCGAGTGCGTTCTCCTCCCGCTTCTGCGCGCTCTCGCACCTTTGTGTGTTGCGCGTCTCGCTGGCTTACTCCCGCCCCCGCCGTCCAAGAGGTCCGCTGGTAGGCGGGAGAACAGTGAGAAGCATACCGTCAGTGCGAGGCAGGCTGACATTCGTACGGACGTGTTTGCGTTACTTGGTATGTCGCTCGCTGCGTTGGACGCGCTTTCTTCACAGCCCCAAACCAACTCGGGGACTAGCGACACGAAGGCTATCGCGTCGGGTATTAGGGATCGACTCGGCCTAGAGACTATTCGAGAGCTCGAGGCGCTTTACGTGGACCCTCGATCTTCAAAACCTCAACCGCCGTCGCCAACGCCGACTGTAACGACGGGTACAGTCACGGAGACCGAACGACGGGCGAAGAAGCTAGAAAAACTGGTCGGAACGCGAGCAGAGCGAGTATATGCGCTCGCAAGACGGGATGCGGCATGGTTCCTCACGAGTACACTCAACCTGTGCGTTTCACGAATAGGAGCTCGTCAGGATAGCACTGAGAAGGGCGAATGCTTGGGACTGTTGAGAGAGGCACTCTTGGATAGGATAGGGAAACTTGTGCGATCGGCAGACGTCGGTAATGGAGAAGGGAGTGGCGATGGTGATGACCATAGGACGAGGTGGAACAAGGTTGGGGTGGATGCTGTTTGTCGAAACATGTTGTTGGCGACTTGTGAGCGTGTGCTGAGCGAATTCGCTTGACTCAAACCATGGCTATATGGCGGTGGATGCACCTTAGCTCGAGGAGCCTTGACACTGTTTCTTACTTATGAATGGACGGACTCGGTGGCAAATGAACGGTATTTGAGCCGTCCAGGCGAGCATGGTTAATATTACAACAGAACAAAGGATGATTTGATGAAAGCCGGAAACACGGTGAAGAAGTAGATTACTTGGTCTCGGAGTCCTTCAACTTGGACTCGAGCTCGGCCTGTAGTTTGGTGTCAGTATCCTTTGACGCAAGTGTAAGATAGTTTTAGTGTTAGCTCGGAACATCACGCACAATCTCTTTCTTCTTCTCTTCAATCTATACGGCGAGTATTTGAAAACACTGCCGATAAGAACAGACGAGAGAGCATACCTGAGCTTTCAATTTACGCAGGAGCTGCTCTTCATGCCTCCGTACGTACTGATCTGTCACGGTACCATGTCGTACGGTTGTTTGCGACTCTGGTCACATCAGGGAAACTCACCTTCGTGAGCCTTTTCCTTTTTTCTGTCAAAGGGTTAGCTTAGATTTCACGAGTGCATGAAACCGAACTCACCCGAACTCTCTGCTCTGGGCAACGCTACCCTCCTTGCCGCTCGAGGCGTATGTCCTCAAGAGGATGGCACGGGTAGCGATGGAGGTGGGTACACGGCGAGCAGCGATAGAAAGCATGGTGGGTCTGGTCTAGTGGTTGTCGTTGCGGTGTTAAATAGACCTACACGGCCAGACGAGGGGCAAACAGGGCGTGACACCCAAATAGGCTGCGTCACACTGTGTAACATCACACGGTTTCTAGTTCTCTCTTTTGCAGTCATGTCCTCAATGCGGGTCCTCGCTCAGCTGGTGAGTCCACTACCAGCCCACGTCTAGGACACGCTCAACGGTGCTGACGATCAAACCAACAGTCTCGAAGTGCCAGGAGCGCACGAGCATTCTCGTCGTCGGCAGCAAGCCGTAAAGGTATGTTTCCGCTTTTCGCCGACCCGATGTCTGTCTTGTGCCGAGGTGTTGACTTTCTCGCCGTGTTTCCAGACCTTATTCAAGAGTTCTACATCAAGGAACTCAAAACTTACAAGGCACCCGTCGTCGTACGTGCTTACCCAGTCGTACACCACTCTTACCCCAACCTTTCACCTGTAGGCAAAGGACGCACACGTCGGAAATGTGAAGGTCTTCGCCACACCGGCTGCACCGAAACCCCCAGTCCTTCCTGCCGACCTCGCAGCAGAGCTCGCCGCCTATGATGCAACTGAGCCATCAAAGGCAGAGGTCGATGCCGTCAAGAGCACCAGTGTCTCGGGAGAAGAAGCCGGAGCTGGAGCAGAAGCATTCTTGACTTTCTTGGAGGCAGATGTAAAGCCTGCAGAGGCTCACCACTGATGTTCAAAAACTAGACCACGATACCGTCGACCACCGTTTCAATAGATACGACGGGGGTCCTTTTTCACTGATGTCAGTCTGCATTGTGAAGATGTGATAAATCGGTGGTACGCCGTCAACTTCTCTTGGACTTGTGAGGTGATCGGTCTGTTGGCGTGAGGTCCGTCTCTAGGTATTCGCCGCACCGTTACTGTGCACTTCGAAGAGAGATAGCTTCCTCAGATATTGCCCGAGACAGGATGTGAATCTTCACGAACACACGACCATGTCGGTATCAGCTTGATATACGACCCGACTTTGTCGGCGAGTCCTTTCATTGACCTTGTGAAGGTAACATCCAATCAGCGCCCTGTGGTACAATGTCAACGCCCCGTGCCCCTCTGATTAACATCCCGTGCCCTCTAAATCAACATTGTGGGTCCCCATTCCCAGCAGTGTCAGCTCGACTATGTGTATGGAGCGATCCACTTCTCATCATGTTTATAAAGTTCTTCACTGTGCGTCTGTGCTATATGCTTACCACTTAGGATGAGACCGTGTGTCTGAACCATGCAAAACCTGAAACCGTGATATAGTACTAAGTGACAATTCGATTCAGACATCACCATCGGGCCAGAGCTCGAAGATGCCTCCAAACCTGGATGTTAAGCAGTCGGAACGGGGATCCACCAAGCCGCATTGGTGCTTATCCACGTACGTGCGAAATGATCACACCGGAGATGCTCGTTCATAGCATTCAACAACTCGAAGTGCTTGCAAGATTGACGAGCGACTCAAAGCAAGGTCCCAACAATGGATTGCAGGACTTCAAGTTCCATGGGGAGCCTTTTAATCGCACTCGGACGGCTCTTGTACAGGCGGGCTTCAAGCAGCACCGGTACAGGAAAATCACGCCCCGTGGGCGTTATGGGGAAGCAAAGTCGGTCCCAGTCAACCATTGCTTCAGGATACATTCGGAACGAACACCCATACCGATCAGGGGCCACCCACATCCATAGCTTTCCCTCACGTTCCACATCCTCGATGTCTGCGAGCTTCTCCCCTCTAGGATCTCTGACTCTATACAACATCAGCGACACGCGGACACGACACGGAGGTAGTGAAAACCGAACAAATTACTATTAAGCAGATTTTAAGCAACAAGGTCCAATATCAACATCAGGTTCGAAATAAACTCAACCATACGTAGAATGATAAATTGTCGGGATATATCCATCGTTCTGCCGCATCCAAACATTGCTCCGTTCCGACTGAAGGGATGACTGATCAAGACAATCCAGGCTTAGTTCCGGCGGAATTTGGAGAAAAAGCCGCTCTTGGGGCTCGTGCTGCCAGTGGTGGGCGTCGCAGCGGACATGCGGTTACGTCGGCGGCCACAGCAGACCGTAAGACCACCCAAAACCAGAAGTATCACCGAGGCAAAGGTCAACCAGAAGCCTTGTGAAGGTGTGTCAGCTGGGTATATTCGTGTGATACGATGTGCGAGAGCTAACGAACCTGGAGCGGTGACGGTCTGGCTGCCAAATCCGAGGTTGCCCATCTGGTCCTTGAAGTATGCATAGAGGGCAATGTCGACTGCGAACGCGACGAGGGTAAGGAGAGCGGCGAGGAATGACAAGAGAGAGGCAATGAGCGTGACGGTGATGTGCTGCGAGAATGAGGAGAGCAAGGCAAGGAAGGAAATGCCGCAAGCTATTGAAGAACGGTACATCACGTGATTAGAGATCAGGGGCTAGAAGTTGGAGTAGGCGTACCAACGGGGTGAACCGCCAGACCGAGCGTCCACGACGAAGCGATATAGACCGAGTTATTCGCGCTGTTTTGAAGGGTAAGCGAATAACCATGTCCTACACACAATATGAGCGATTATAGGCAAGTGAGGAACTACAATGGTGAATCACTTACCAGTGTGATTGCAGACCACGTTGCCGTTGAGCGCGGTATAGCAGTAAGCCCTGTTCACGAGTGGTCAGACTCGGACGGAAAGCTTCGTGAGACGGAGAGAACACATACCAGATGCCCAACTAGTGCGCCACATGGTCAACAACGCGTCATTTGGTGAGCGACGCACAGGTTAGCGGAAGAACTCACTCTCAATTGCGACATTTGCTCCCCCGATACCTCGATGGTGCCATTAGTGGACACCCGTGTTATGTCCATCGCCGAGAGGTATGGGAGTGACACCGACACGATGAAGAGCAGGACAAACGCAGAGAAGATGAAGAAGATGGCGGGGATGCAGAATGCTCGGGACATCGTGAGTGGCCGTTACAGTTAACTGCGAGGACGACGTTGGGGATGGAGGGGAGACAACCTCGAGGTGACGAAATGGCCATGCTTTTTATGCTAAAATTGACGACCAAGCGCAAAGTCGCTTCATTTGGGCTAAACTGGAAACTTGAACGCCGCACATAGCCCACTTCCATCCGTGCGGATACTTCCCCGTCAGGTCACGAAGAACATCGCGCCCCAAATCCAGTCACTTGACAAAACGTTCTCCACGATGACGAACTACACCATTCCTTGAATGGCTTTGCCATTGAAAACAGCGTTTGAATCGGGTTGGTGCATCTCTCTTCTCTGGGTAAAGTTCGCCTCATCACTTATAGCCGATGTCGCATCGGTGTCGTTCAACCGAGTTGTGTCATGTCAGAGGCTGTGGTCTGTTCTGGAGCTTGGAGCGTCGGGCGCAGTTACGAAGACAGCAAATTGTCTCCCTAAGAATAGCCAACCACCACGGTTCCAGTTGCGAGAGGCAGGTAGCCAACTGCCTACCGATTTAAGAAATCTCCCATTGACTCGGACAGAACAGTTGCAATACGGATTCCAGAACCTTCAAGCTTCAAGTACGGGAACTGTACGGTCCACCGGCAGACGTGTTCCATTCCATTGAATTCATGAAATGATGTCATTCTTCTATTGATTAATCTGGGTGCAGTGAATCGTAGTATTATGAACACGTTCCTCCACTCAAGTGTTACTTATCGTTGGTTATCGATTTATCACTCGATCTGTTCGAATCGAAGGGCGATGAGGTTCATGTGTAAGTTCTGGATTTACAAAAAATTTCCTGCCACTGACTGGGCCTCCTCAGCGTTCTTTCACCAGAAGAGATCCTACACTCCGTAGGATACAAAGTTGTGCAGTTGAAGGATTTGTTGATATCTACTTTCAGTTTATATACTCAAAGACGGCTAATTTCTTCCAGAATTACCCAGTCTCTCGACTTTCGAGCAGCATGTGGTCGGATGTCAGTAGAAGAAGAATATGACCCAGGATCGTTCAAGGACATACCAGAACACGAGCAGGTGCCAGTGCAAGGGTCCGGCTACCTCGGACCTCTTGCTCCCAGTAACTGCAACTGAGGCGCAATGGACGCCCTATGCCCAACTTCGCCGCGCCACCGAAGCAAAGTACAAAATCTCTTCGTTCTTCCAAAACGGACGATCAGGGATGCTGTCCCGGTCATTGAAAAGGACATGGGCTGAGGGTCCCAAATGGCGACAGGTCAAAGCGAGGGAGGTGTTCTGGATGTTTACGAATCACTCTTCTGATCAATCGAAAGCCCTCCTAGCGATGATAGCGACGCGATACAGAAAGAAGCTCGTTGCGAGCGTATGGCTCTTGAGCTAGGAATCCAGCGCAGGGCTCAAAGCTTGTGGGTTCTACTTGTGCTATGACCCAGACAAGAAGCGCCGGCAGATCTAACGTGAAGAAATGGCGAAGGTAGACAATGAGAGTGAGTTCTGCTGACGACCGCCACTGAAAACGAGCCGGGTGTTTAGTACAAAGCCAAGCGTTTGACCGATGTGGCCACGACCCATCCACCCTGATAGACTTCGAGAAATCGACTGAGTACAGTGGCGGCCCGCGATCCCGACCACGCTCTGACGCAGTTCAGTTGCTTGGAGATACGATTGGCTCAGAGTACTAAGTAGTCTCAGTTACCTACTACATCGATATCGCTCGATAGAATACTCCGAACCGAATTGTCGGATGCAAGGTGGTTTGGGAATTTAAAAAAATAGCTGCCGGTGATATCCATGAACACCGGACTCGCACTCTGCATTGTAACCACCGGAGCCCCTAAGTTGTACATTTTGCTCGTATCAACTTGAACAATCATGCAATTCGAAAGCATCCCTCTCACGCAACGAGCAGCGCAAATCCACACCTTTGGCGAGCCAGTATCTGTCACTGGCGACCATCCCGTTCCACAACCGAACGTGCTTCGACCAAACGAGTGTCTGGTCAAAATCGAATATGCAGGAGTTTGCCAGAGCGACCTACATGCCCGTAACGGCGACTGGTTGCACAAGCCTACATTACCTCGCATTGGAGGACACGAGGGGGTAGGGACGATCGTCGCCATCGGCGATGGGACAGTCGACAGCCCGGTCAAACTGGGCGATAGGGTTGGTCTCAAGTGGTTAGCCCGTACATGTCTCCAGTGTGAGAACTGTCGTATGGGAAACGAATCGAGTGAGTCACCCTGGAAAACACAGGTATGACTGACGAATTCACCTTCTTGTACTTCGACCAGGTTGTCCCAGACAACAAGTCCATGGCTATACAGTAGACGGCACCTTTGCCCAATATACGGTAAGCAGGGTCAAGCGTTCGTCGACAGACTGGGTTCAGCCATTTCGTGTCTCAGGTTGCGTGGACCGACTACGTCACCCCTATCCCCGCCTCGCTTGACAGCGCGTCAGCAACATCAATTCTTTGTGCCGTGAGCCTCCCCATTTCTCGATTTCCACTTGCTACAACCAGATGGGGAACCACAGGGCTTGACGGTCTACAAAGCACTCAAACAGATCAGTGCTCGTCCAGACAGTTGGATCGCCATCCCGGGTGCGGGTGGAGGTCTCGGCCATCTCGGTAATGACCCGCATCTCTACCCTCCCTCTTATTGACACCTAACGGTCCATCGCTCTTCAGCCATTCAGTATGCGGTCGCGATGGGCTTCCGCGTACTCGCTATAGGTACAGTGTTGCCTCACAGCTCCTATGCACGAGTACGAGTCTGACGGTGTACATGGGACAATGTCCATAGATAGCGGCAAGGCAAAGCGCGAGCTTTGTATTTCTCTTGGTGCAGAGAAATGGATCGACTTCAAAGAGAGCGGCGATGCACTCGTGAACGATGTCATCAAGGCAACTGACGGGCGTGGACCACATGCAGCACTGGTGGCAGCTGGAGCGGTGAGTTCTCTATCCCCCAATACGAGTACTAGCTGCTGACCATATGTTTTTCTTCTCGGTTGACGTGATTCTACGTTCCGAACTCCAGCCGGCGCCGTCCACGCAGGCCTGCTTTTATGTGCGGCCCACAGGGACGATCGTCCTCGTAGGAATACCGTCGTCAGCGCAGTTCCAAGCCCCGTTTGAAATTCTGGTCGGCAAGGTATCCACTTTTGTCAAGACATACCTTCTAGGTAGCTGACAGTTGATGACAGGAGCTCAAGTTGATCGGATCTGCAATTGGGCAAGTATCCAATCGTTCTTTCGGAGCTTCGGTTTCACCACCAGTCGCGTATGATGTGCTAACTTGGATAATTCCAATCCCTTTTGTGCCCTACAGGTCACGTCAAGATGCAGTCGAAGCCCTCGAACTGGCTGCGAGGGGCAAGATCCGCTGTCATTGCACCATCAAAACCCTGTATGAGCTCGACACGTACGTATTAACACCATCTCTCAAGCTGAGATTCGGATATGCTGACCATACATCACGAACAGAGTCTTCGGGCAAATGGAAAGGGGAGAAATTGCGGGACGATACGTCCTACAAGTTTGAAACATCCGTGGTTGGAAGTTGCATCTTTGAGTGTACTAGTAATTCATCAGCCCGTTACTATTTGTATATAATGATACGTTCGAGGTATGTACCTAGGCTACCGATTCAGTTTTGAGTACACGATGGTGCCCAAATGGTGCCTTTAACCCTGTAGACTCTCCCTTAGGCAGACCAAAGAGTCGGGATGAAGACAGCACGGCCGAGAATTAATTGAGCACCATGTGTTTGCGGTCATGAGGAATCCACATATGATTGATACTGGTTTGGCTGTGATCAACTTCGTTGACTCGAACGGAAACGTATCCTTGCAGGATCTTAGTGAATTCAAGTTGTCAAAGACTCGGTACGGCTATAGAAGTCAAACAAAGCAGGATGAGCACAGCCACATTTACCATACCCGCCGCTCACCGGCACCGATGCACCAACTCGGAGCTAGACATTTGAACCTGGACCAACTGTTGTCTTACAGGACCAGCTCCTCCTCAGTGAAACCAGCGCTAGATACAGGCAACTAATATTCACTGATGCAGCATTTTGCTCACAATCCTAATCTCGCCAGATATGTGGTACAGAGGTGTGTCATTCACAGGCTCTCGTTAACCACGATTCATTGACATATATACCTTGGTTCAGCTCGGACGTGATATCTGACTTGCGGGTCAACGTATTCGACGAGAGTTCTACTAAAGTAGTCTGGTACAAGGTGTGTATCTCTTCCTCACACGACCGCTCTCGGCCTCATCTGGCGAAAGGAACGGTTTCTATCCGACGAGGAGATCATAGAGCATGTTGTCGTACGTTTCTCCCACTCCATATTCATCAGCGATAAACGGAGCTTCCCACTTGTCGCAGCATAATCAAACCTCGACCATTTATTGGATCATCCACCGCCCGAAGAAAGGGTGGTACATTCGCATCCGCTCCCCAACCTTTCCTCCGGGAGTCTTTATTCCGTTTCTTCCTGTGCCTCGAAATTCTCCAAACTATACGGATGCTGCTCTATCCTTTTCTTGTCGCACAAATGTCTACCCTTCGCAACCGGCGGAAACTAGCAGCGCGAAAACTTCAACCGATTCAGACGGTACGGTTGTACACTCCTACCCTCCTACTCCCCCTGCTGCGCCCATAGTCATCACCCCTCCCTCACCACAGTCAATCAATGCAAAACTTGACGAAGTAGAGGCTACGTCCACCAAGGCCGTCAAACGAGCGCCTAGGCCGACACCCACGAAGATCACACAATTCCTCCTCGCTCCACACTCCTCGCCACATGTGCCTGGTCCGAAGCCAGGTGAACAGCTATCATTTATCACACGTGCACTCTCCCTTTTCCAGAACCACAAGCCTTCTCATTCTGCTTCTTTTACGCTCTGTACCCTGGACAGACCGGGTAATACACCAGAGGTAGCTGGCCCATCCTCGCAGGCGCGACAAAGGATGTCTCAACTGATCCCCAAGATCCCCTCACCTCTTCTTACATTTCACGATAGAACACCGCTATTGACAGTTGGTTCATTTACTGGGTTGTTGGAGATAGACCGCGCAGAGGAGCGTGTATTAGGTGTCGATACGAGCTTCTGGGTCGCCATCGCGTTGACGTATTTGGAGTTCTTAGAAGAAAGAGAGGTGTGTGTTTCTCGTTAGATTGTTTACCTCATCGACTAATTGGATGGACCACAGAGCTATTTAGCTGCCTTGTCTGATTGACCATTATGTATTGCTATGCTCTATATCATATTTATTCTCTTGCTTGCAGCAATCTAACCCTCTTAACCTAGTGACCAGCGCGGTAATGTTCAGAATTCAGAATATGAAATGTTCTTTACCCAGGGACACGATTCGGACGATTCCTTGTTGACACCTATTACCAAAAGCGATAGCGTCCCTTGAAATATAAGAGCACCGCGACCATCACAGTCTATCGTATCATTCGAACACCATGTGGGGATCTTATTCTGATTCAGACGAGTATCCAGGTGGACCAGATTCGGAGACAGAGGACCAGGAGGCCCCTGAACCCGGTGTCAAAGGGTTGGCACTCGCAGAGCACTACTTCGGTCCACTGTTGTCGCCTGTCACTGCTACCCCAGCCCAGACTCAATGGACGTCGTACACCGAAAACCGTCGCGCTATCAACAAGAAACACAAAAACGTATTCACTCGTCGTAAACGGGGGATCAGCGATGCTGTGGCTGTCATAGAGAAGGATATGGAGCTTGACCAAGGTGCGCTCCAGAAGTGCGTCTCCATCATTGGAAGACTCGTAGAATGGGACGACGACGACGTGAGTCCTCGTACGATATCTATTCAGAGTTACGATGCCATCTCATGACGCATTTTACCACATAGCCTCGTGACGCAGATATTACGGCCCGGATCTTTTCTCCCTCAGCACCCAAGTGCATTGACGTGCACATCAAGTACCACTGTCGTTCACGGATGGAATCGATCGAGTGGGCCTACTCGATCGGTTACAAAATCTCCCACCAGATTTCTAGTTCTTCCACCGTTCGTGACCCTTCTACGAACGGCCCAATTCCGCGCTGGCACACGCGCGACGGGTGGAAGTCCATGTGCTGGGGATACTATGACGATGGTCAGGACTACGGTCGTCGATGGCGACGAACAGAGGTGGCGGGAATGGGACTCAACAACGAGGCAGCCGTCCTTGAAATTTACGAGACGCTTTTCGGTCCCATCGAGGAGCCTACTAGCGATGACGAAGACGCAGCGATCGAGTACAGAAGCAAGCTCGTTGCGAGCGTACGTCTCTTGCTCGCTGCGGTTGGGATACAGTACGGGATTGCTTGCTCCGAATCGGAAGAAGAATGGGATCAGCGGCCTCGTGATTATATGCTAGAAGGACTGTCGGATAAATGGGTTGCACGCGGGATACGCAAGGCTTGTGGGTTCCAGTTGAATGTGGACGCAGATGCGGAGAAGCGTGGGCGGAAGGAGCGCGAGGAGCAGGCTATGGGGGTGGACGATGAAGATTACGAGTCTGGTGAGGATGAGGATGGCTCTGAAGAGGATGGCTCTGATTTCTGATGATGAATATGGATGAAACCTCGGCCAAGTACTTGGCTATCAGAATGCATGTATATTACAATGTATCACCGTTCTTTGCGAGCCCCGAGTCTGGGACTAGTCCAGAATTTGCACGAAATGGGTCACCGGGTCTTTCTATGGACGCCGCCTCGCTAAGAGGTTGAGAGGGAGCTGGCAACGTTGGCTTGGACATCCGTGAACAGACGCTGAGGGAGGCCGGCAGGAACACTGGTGAAAGCTTGAGAGAAAAATCAATCCCCAAAGACCAGCGCCTTATTGTAGCATAGATCCGCACGACTTGGAAGCGGTATGGGGATGGGCTTACGGTATGGATGAGGATGGGTACTTTGCCAGTTGTTTCATGTCTCTTCTTCAACCCTCTCAAGATAGCCTCGCACGCCCCCACATGATCCGTGTCTGCCTGCCAACCAACCCATCATCGCACATTAGTGTCGATAAGGGAGAGGATACCTGTAGCACCTATAATGAATACCTGCATGTGGTCATGACGTCAGCTGGAACAGGAGACAAAGTTCGTGGGATTCCAAGCTCAAGCTTCAAATAACTCCATCATCGGTAAATGCACCAGCATGATGGCAACCACACGCCCTATCGCAACCAATGCAGAAAACAGAATGGGAATGGGGGTGTTACAAAGCTTTTCTGATGCAGTCTGGAAGAAACCAACCGCTCTCCAGCGAATTGTTGAGAGGGGTTCATCCCATATCGAGTACATCGAACTTGGTGAACATTTCGATGCAGTCAAGTTTCTCTGCAGCCTATTGAACTATAGCAAGATCCTCGTCCGGGAAGAGTATCGCCTCGCAAAGGAGGCGTTACAATCTAATGTCTATGAAAGTGGGGCAAGTGTTACCGGCCAACCCGGTATCGGTAAGGCCACACACTCTCAGCCAGATGGTATCTGATTGGGTCATTCCACTCTGACAGGAAAGACTTATTTCCTGGTTTACCTCCTTGTGGAATGCCTCCGCAATGGACAGTCGGTGGCCTTCCAAATGACCAACGGTGATGCATCTTATGTTCTGTTCAGTGGGACTGAGGTGGCCATTCATCCCAACGGAGACTCTATATCAATGTGGCACGCAAAACCTCTACTTGCGCTAAGTGATTCGGGGCCACTTGTTCTGTCCCCTCCTGGTGGATTCCAAGGGATTCCCGATGTTCGTGTCATTCAAGCTAGCCCACCAGCCATCAAACATTGGAAGAAATGGTGCAAGCAGTACGATGTCAAACATTATATCATGAATGTTTGGTCCAATGAAGAGATGGGAAATCTCGCGTGAGTGACATCTGTTCCATTGTGGCGAGATCTAACAAAGTTGTGATAGTTGGCTTTTGGGTTTGGATGTTGGTCACACGATCGCTCTTGCGATCAAGTATGGTGGTGTGCCTAGGACAGTGCTTCGACTGTCCCGGAACAGCGAATCGGAACTAGAGTCGGACATCCTTACCACGGCTTCGCGTGTTCTCCCCTTTTGTTTTCATGCCATCATGAAACTCGAGTCACTTGACGCTGGTGAGGCATCTGGCCCACTAACAATCTTTTCGATTGGACCGGCAGAAAATGTTGCAGGCGTTGTGAATCGCACCGAGTCTCGTGTCTACGTACCCACGGCATTTATCCGAGACGCACTCGCAGTGGCCCTCCAAGAGAAGGACAAGGCCACCAAAATCGCGTTTTTCAATGCCATGGAGGGCAACGCCGGAACTCGCGGCTGCGGTCACCATATCTATGAGAATTGGTATCATTCCCTCCTCGTTTCTGGGGAGGTCCTGCACTGCACATGGCATGGTACTATGACAGCATGGTTGAAGCGGCTCCCTCATACTCTACGAACACCGACTCGATTGGTTTCATCCCAAGACAGTCGCACATTGAGGGACGATCGTGTCGCTCAGGCCGAGCCTTTCCATTTTGTTGCTGCTCCTTTCATGCCATCTTCCAATATGTGCAGTGCTCTCGTTACCGAGCGAGATATCATCGTCATTCAGATCGTGTTCGTCTCTGATGACTCTAGTGCTATGTCGCCTCAGAAATCATTGGATGATCTCCAGATGCTCTTTCCCCAGTATATCACGCGCGGCCGCCGTTGGAGTGTTCTTTTCATTGGTATGGAAGAACGCTCTGCCCAAGTCTCTGCGAAATGGGCCAACAAGCTTGTGATCGACTCGGAAGGAAGGCGAGGTGTTCCTGTTGGGTGGTGTGCTTTGGACCCGTCTGACCCTTTGGTCGGAAACGTCAAGTATATCGTATGTCTCTCTTTTGGTCCTCGTCATCAGTCTGAGGAAGGGATGGCTGACATGATTGTCTCCAACATCACAGGGATCCGTCATTGATAAGATACGGAAACTGGACACTGGGACAAGCACTGGGAGGTGAAGGCTCGGAGTATGGAGGATAGAATAAACGTTGTAGTTTCACTTTCCTGTAGTACTTTTCGCGTTACTAGTGGACAATGTGTCCACTGTACAATGGACTATGGTCCAAAGTAGTGCTCTGCGAGTGCCAGCCCTTGTAAATCTGCAAGAGGCTGCCATCTGACATGCCAGACATCTACGGCAAGTCTCGAAGGGTATCTATCGCCTCCTTCCTCTCCCCAAACTCCGTGCTATCCCCCGTCCAGAAGATCCTCCCCTTGCGTTTACTCTTGACCGACATAGCTAACGCGAACGATTCCATCAACAGAAAGGTTTTGACTGGTGTCTCTATGTTCCCTGTTGAATACGTCAGATGACATCTGAAACTGAGAGACAGGGCCGTACTTGGATCGATGTGAGGTGGGGTGGATCGAGTTTCACTACCGCATGCTCGTTCTGTGACCGGCACGCCTCGCTGAACTACTGGGGTGGAGATGGCGTGCCTGAGAGGCGAAATGGGTGGGTCCTTCTGGAGTCGCTCGTTGAGCAGGCGTGTCTGCGTGTCGAGCCCAGTCTCTTCGTCCTCGAGGTTGCGAAGGCGGCGGACGAGCTCTGAAATACGATGGACGAGATGCGATGCCGCCTCGCTAAGAGGCCGAGAGGGAGCTGGCAACGTTGGCTTGGACATCCGTGAGCAGAGGAGGGAGGCCGGCAGGAACACTGGTGAAAGCTTGAGGGAAGGGTCGATCCCTAAAGACCAGCGTCTTATAGCATGGTGGTTGAGACAAGGTTGCGATACAGACCAGAGTCTATCGCTATGATCAAGTGATAGACTCTGCTCTGTATCGTAACTGACGATCGTGGTCGCAGAGGTCGCGGAGTTTGAGTTCAGATGGGACCGTGATGCCAGCAGATTTGCAACCTTGGCCATGACTCTCGAACCCACATATCCAATGTCCTTGGATATGCCGAAAGCGCTAGAGACGAGGAAGGGTTTACTTTGGATTGGTGACTTGCAGCATTTACCAAGCTGACCCAGTTGGCCTCCTCGGGTCTTCTAGCAACGGGTTGTGGTTCAAATGTAGCTTGGACGTGTACCACCAGGTCAAGTCAGCTAGAAAATGTCGGAAAACTCATCCACCACATGCGTTCCATTCCTACATGCACCCGAATCGAGAGACAACACAGTTGCGACGAATGTCCAGGTTGGCGCAGAAGCACCGGTCAAGTTCGATAGCCTTGGACCGGTGGTCGTGAACAGCGATGGGGTGAGGTCTTCAAGCTCAGGCTGGTCCAAGGTCGTTGACCGTGTTCTTAGACTCTCTCTCGGATAGCCAATTGGGAAAACATGACAGAAGCGGAAAGAGAGAGGACGATGAGAGTTCTCGTCGCGAGGAACCGGTACATCGGTCGCTGTCTATCTTAAGAATATCATGGTTGACATATTGCCCATCAATACTTGTAGAGCTCGTCTAGCAAAGCAGCAGGGCGACAACTCTGATCCGTTGTCTACTCTGTCTGCGGCATCTTGATACACCTGGCAGGACAAAGCCAACGTTCTGTGGATGTAGGATCATATTTTTTAATGACGTTCTGGTTCTGGTTTCCTTTCCAACGACTCGGAGTCAGTGAGCAGTGAGCACACCTTCTGTAAATTTGTGGCATTCAGTGACACGTGGGATGTACTTACATGCCGGGCGGGACGGAACCTTCTTCCGTCGTGTCAACTTTATCCCATGGTGTCATAGTAGGCCAAGCAACCCACCGTCAATCGACGCATTGCCTCTTATCGACCACTGGCAACGCTCACTGCACCCGGCTTGTTATCATTTGACCTTATCTCGCGAGGCGTATACCTTTATATTCCACGGAATCATGTTGGCTGTTCTCTCCCGTCTCGTGTCTGTTGCGTTCGATGTCTAGCGCTCAACAGTACTCTGAGTTCAAGCCTCTTCTCAGTACGTGGTCGGCCGAATTTGACTTTGGACATTCGTCGTTGCTGATTCTTTCCAGGCCAAAGCGTCGGATATGGCGTGGTTGTTGGTGCGTTGCTCAGTTTGGTTTCGGAGGCGGTCGTGTTCTGATTGCGAGCATCATGATTTAGGAGTGGGGTTCTTCTTCGCTTTCGTTATGTTAGTGTTGACGACACTCCAACGCAAATTCTTCAAATTCTCTCCTACGTCATCGGAAGAATTCACCGTAAGTCTGGTGACCCTCATATCACTCATTGACATCACTAACATTGCACAGAGTGCTTCTAGGAGCGTAAAGGTACTCGTGTTATCGCTGCTTGAAACCTTGCGTCTCTAACTCTTCGGCGTGATCCAGCCTGGTCTAGTTTGCTGTGGAATGTCAGTATTCTTTTGTGGGACAAAGTACCCTGTATCTCATCGCTGCGTTAACTTGAAAACAGAGTCAGTGCCTGGACGTGGAGTGCCACCCTACTTCAATCAAGCACTGCAGCTTATACCTTTGGTCAGTCTCTCTTATTGTTCGGAATCTAGTAATTTACCGCGACGCAGGCGTTAGTGGACCATGGTGGTACGGTGCCGGAGGAACTATCCAAGTCTGTATGTTCGGCATGGTCGCATCTAAAGTGAAGATGAACGCAAACGGCGCACATACGTTCCTCGAGATAGCAAAAGTGCGATTCGGGACGCCCGGTCATATCCTTTTCACGTTCTACGGCTTCCTCTGCATCTTGATTGTTTGTGGTGGTTTACTTCGTTCGTGTCATTCCCTCCTGGTCATCGGTATCACGTCTGACCATGTTCATGTTGTTAGTCGGAGGAGCCGCGACAGTCAATGCACTCACAGGGATGAACGTCTACGCTGCTTGTTTTCTGCTTCCCATCGGAATTGCGGTATATGTTATTTTCGGAGGTTTACGCGCGACATTCATCTGCGACTGGAGTCACACGATCATTCTATTCATCATCATCTACATATTCATCTTCAGGACATAGTCAGTATCAGTCCCGTTTCCGTTGACATTGACACGAAGCTGAGCCATTCATTTCAGCGGAACTTCTCCTGCCGTCGGGAGCGTGTCGGCCCTGTATGACTTGCTGGAGCAAGCAGGGATTGATTCACCGGTCGTGGGTAATCAAGATGGTAGCTACCTCACCATGAAGTCAAATCAAGGACTATTGTTCGGTGCGGCGACCATCCTTTCAGGATTTGCTGGTGTTTTTTGTGATCAAGGTGAGCTAATCATTGTCTTCTCTTGCTCTGCGACGGAGCTTATAGAACTCTCGCCCAGGTTATTGGCAGAGGGTAAGCAACTGAGATATACGCTGCTCAAACATACATTGAGACCTTTTTTCAGGCAATTGCGAGCCACCCTGAATCTACGACGAAGGCTTATGTAAGTGTGGAGTTTAACACTCTACCTTTTGATAACGAACACTTACCTGGTACCCAGATGCTTGGTGGTCTCTCCTGGTTTGCGGTGCCGTGGGCTTTCGCCTCTTGTCTTGGTCTGGCTGCAAGAGCGCTCCTGCACCACGTAAGATTCTCCTTTGCTCTAGCCTCCTAACGCTCATACGGAGTATGTCAGCCTGACTTCCCGACCTACCCATCCCCGCTTTCACCGACCCAAGTGAGCGCAGGCCTCGCCGCACCGGCGGCAGCGGCTGTTCTCATGGGCAAGGGAGGGGCTATCGCTGTTTTGCTTGTGGTCTTGTAAGTGGGGGATCACTTCTGGGGAGTCTCGCTCACCTTTGTGAAGCATGGCAGTTACGTCCGCTGCAAGCAGCGAGCTCATCGGCGTCTCGAGTCTCTTGTGAGTACAGAATCTCTCATGTGATATATTCCCTGCTCATTGGGCCCTCTAGTTCATACGAGTAAGAAGCTCTTCTTCCTACTCTCCACTAGTTCTGACGAGCGCTAGCATATATCGGACCTATTTCCGACCCAATGCAACTGGGAAAGAGATAGTGAGAGCATCGCATTACTTCATTTGCTTCTGGGCCGTCTGGATGGGGTGTTGGGCTTCGATCGTACGGTCCTTCTAGCCTCGAAATGAATACCGGAGCTGATGAGCGTTCTAGCTTAACGCCGGAAATATTAATCTAGGATGGGTAAGATTTACATCCATACCTCTAAGATCTACGTTTACAATATTATCCTTAGCTCTTCTACGTCCAGTGAGGTGTTTTTTCTAGTTCATGGAGCCCTCTACTAAACCATTCTAGGGGTGTCATTCTCAGTCCGGCCGTCATTCCGATCGGGCTTACGGTCTCGTGGTCGAAACTAACGAGTGCGGGTGTATTCTGTGGAGCGGTAGGCGGAGCTGTTCTAGGCATGCTCTCATGGATGATCGGCTGCTGGAAAATATATGGTATGTTTTTCGTTCCAGTCCCACGTTTCACAGCACTCATGGTGATGGTGGCGTGCTATAGGCCAAATTAATATTCCCAACCTTGCTGACCCTTACTCTGCCGTTTGCAGCGGACTGACTGGGCTGCTATTTTCGGGGATACTTACCGTATCGGTATCGCTGATGAGTAGGTTTGAGCCACCACTCTCGAAAAATATTGTCCTGAAGCGCCACGGAAAACAGGTCCTGCGAACTATGACTTTGCTGGAACGCGAGCAATTTCGATGTTACGCGATGATGAAAGTGGTCAGGAAGAATCGGAACGTAGTCCAAAGAGCGGAGACGTTTCTCCTGACTTGGAAAAATCGACAAAGGAGAAGGAAGTATCGCATGAGTTTGATGAAACCTCGATAGACGACGAGCAACGTGCGGCTTCCCTGAAACGTGTCTTCAAAAGGGCTTTGATCTACTCGACCGTTTTCACGGTTATCGTGGTGCTCATTGGTAAGGTCTTCCATCCTGGAAACGTTCTGGATATGACCTAACGTTCTGTCAGTCCCTTTGCCGATGTTCTTCTCGCACTATATCTTTAGTAAGAAGTTCTTCACGTTCTGGACGGCGTGTTCAATGTACGTTCTGTTTCTCGTTCACGTTGCTTGAAGGTCCGTTAATCTCTGTATCGCAGTATCTGGGCCTTCGCGAGTGGGGCGTTCTGCATTATCTTGCCTCTGTGGGAGTCGCGAAAGGAGATGGCAATGATTCTGAGGTCGGCTTATCGGGAACGCGCTGGGGCACCTTCGACATAACTCAGTTTTCCCGCTACCGAACCTTGGTGTTCAGATGTCCCGAGACAATAATCACAATAGACAGCATTCTGTAACTTTACCTTTTGTTTCGCACATTATAGTTAGTGGCAATGTTTCGGGAGTTTTTCTTATTGTCTTTGTCCCGGACGAAGGGCCGGGGCGAGTCCTTTTGAAGAGCCGGAGCTGCCATACGAGGCAAGCGCCGGGGTTAATTTCCTTTTTGGTGGATACATCCGCAAGGTTGATGTCATCGGATGTGGTCCAAGATTTGATTGATTTCCCGTTTCGATCATCCCCTCTTTTGTTTCGACCAACTCGGGCGTCGCTGCAATATCCGTATGCCACGCTCGCGACAGCATGGATCGTATTTATGATGTGAGATTCACAGACAAGACCTGCAGTCTCGTTGCAAGTCCCCTCTCCATACGCCCACTGGCATTTCACCGCTATCGCTCGCCGCCATGAGTCCTTTCCCAAAAATCCGGGTACCAAACCACGGTGCTGTGACTGCACACATACCTGCTGAGGACTTGCAACTACGTGTCCATGTCTCCAGGGAGTCAGAGGCGACGACCTCGACCCCTTCGATGCAGACTTGCGGCACACCCGTCTCGTTACCTCCCCCTTGCCATCAACCCACGAGACAACTACGTGATGATTCTCTGACCGACTTCTTTGGGGGACGCGGTCAGCGTCTACGGTCACAGCAACAAGAACAACACCGTGCACCACCGCCTTATTCACCTGACTGGCATGGCGAAAAGCTGCCTCAGTACAGTCTCTGTTCCGACCTTGAGGCGGACACGGTGGCGCGTCAAATGTTCAAATATGGTTTCTGTACGTTTTTCTCTTTCCATCGTTGCTCGAGGGTGTCGGGACGCTCACTCGATGTTTCGTCTCACAGTCTTCCCATTCTTCTGGGCCGTCGGCGTCTACTTTTTGTTCGCGCCGCTGCGCGTGTCCGACGATTGGCACTCAGACAAGACGGCGGAAGAAAAAGAAACCATACTATCCGAGATGAGACAAACGGAGACGAAATGGGCCAAGCGCTGTCTATGGGCTCTGCTCTCGTTCTTTGCGTGTATCGTTCTTATCGTCGTCGCCGTGGTGGTGTCGAGACATCACTGAGGAAGCAAGCTAGTTCTTTCTTCCCTTGTTGTATTCATGATTCAGACTCTTGGGGATAGTGATAGATTGTTGACGTTCCCTGTACGTTCCTTACTTGATGGATTGTCGGTCGTGGAGAGTTAAATAGTGCGTTTTACGGTGTCTTTTATCTTCCGTGTACACTTATCGCTACATTATGTTGTATTTTTATTATTACTTGGCTGCGATCAGTGTTGATGGTACCACTGGTGCAAGGAAGACGGTCGTTCGCTGTACGGGACCTAGCTCAGTTGATCAGCATGTTGCTCGTGTCTCTGATCTGGAGTGGACGTAACGTTAAATTGGCCACAGCCCATTACCGTACATTGTCGACTTACCCCTGTTGCTTACCTTCCCTTCCCTTCCGTTATGCCTGACACGTGTGTTTTTCAGTTCGAGCGGTACCTCTGCGGCACTCACGCCCCACGCGTGACCACGACGAATTGTTTTCCGGTCAGCGAGACACTGTCGGAGTGCTCCGTCCGCCAACCCCGTGTCCTTTTCTATGGCAGCCATGCATGAGCCTAGGCCAGATGACAACAATGCTTCGGACCGCTCTTGTCCCCCGTCGCTGCGACGGCGGCACAACTTGTGGACGGCCTATAGCGGTCTTCGTCGTGCCACAAATTAAACCTGCAGCACGGAAACATGGAAGTTCGACCGTCCAACACGGATGATCGATGATCAGCAAGGCCGTGTTTTCCGTGACGTTCGCGCTCGACATCGCACTCGAAGTTCAACTTGAAGTTACGAGGTATAGTTGAATGGACAAAACTTGGACCTTGCCAGTGGAAAACGGCGAGGGGGATTGATTCAGGTTTGTATTACTGATAAGCTCACGGCTTTATTATATTCTTGGCAGGCAGAACAGAACCTGACAATGTTCGTCCGTGGCCCTCAAATTCGAATACAGTACATGGTAACGATGTCTTCAATTGGCTATAAACACATGGTCGGTCATAGCAAAACGCCCACCGGTAATCATCATCAGAACAAGTACTCCTCTTCCGGCTTGGAGCCTTCGTCATCCTCTTCCGTAGCATATGTTTCGCGTTCCTCTTGCCCAGGTTTCTCTCCTGTATCTCCGCTCGGCTGAAACCCACAAGTTTATCTGACAGGCCTTCCAACATAATCACCCTAACTTATTGTTGTGCCCCACCAGGCCGAGGTTGACTGGCGCCACAAAAGCCAAATCCTTCCACCCTTTGGACTTTCTGTTGCCATACCAGCGATGCTCGCCCACGCATACCTGCGGCGTTGCCCCATGCTCCGTGAGTCCTCGCCATAATACACGCATGTAATGTCTACCAAGGGGCAGTGCCCCACAGGACAATAAACACAATAAACGAGGATTCAGAAAGAAAAAGAAAAAAAGGACAATAAACGAGTTTAAACAAAAGAGTCCTCGCCACAGTGGCGAAAAGGTATATAAACACCTTCAGACTGCCTTTGCTCTCCATTCTACAACTCCTCTCTTCTCTTCCTCTTCGTTTGACGATATTCCGGTGCTCGTCAACGACCGGATTTCATCCTCTTGCCTCCATGTCTAATCATACCATCATAGACAGTTTGCCTTACCCGGGTGGTCACATCGCTCATGGGCCGCTGCGTGCCACTACGTTGGGCGGCGATGCATTCCATGACTTCCATGCATGCACATATACTGGCACGTCTGGAGCGTCCCTAATGGTACGTACCGCCCGTCTTCATATCCAGAATCCTGGTTGAAAATTATACATCGTAGGGTCCAGCGGGGGCGTTCAAGTTCACATCCTCCCAAAAGTGGGGGCGCACTCCATGTTCGTTTAGAAGTACAGTGATACTATCGCAAGACTATGGGGCACAATCCATGGTACGTCCCACATTCATCCACCAAATGCCTCCTAGTGTAATAGCTATACCTAATTATGCGCGAACAGACTCTCCAGGCTCCTACTACCCTGCTCGATCTTGATGACATCCGACTTGGTTGTTTCTCCCACTTCCTGAAGGTCACGTTGCCATCCACCCGCTGCTCGCTTTCCATCCCTACGTCCCATCTCATCCACGACGTGTCGCTTCCCCCGCATACACTCGCCCCAAACGCTCAGGCATCTCCTTTCAGCCTGCGCGCCAGGGTTCTTGAAGAGGCAGCTACTCAGCTAGGCATGCAAACCATGACCCTCATTGATGCATCGTACTGATCAACGTGGAGCCGGCGTTGTCGACTCGTTCTGTCATCTTGTTCGTGATTTTATGTACATCCTCGAGTGGTATCTGACACGGACAACTTTTCACTAGTAGTCTTCCAGCGAAGAGGGACGGCAACGACTCATGGAGGCGAATTCGGCATCCCAGCCTTTAATACCCCTCAATTCTGGTTGAGAATATATGGAACATGGGCGACAAGTTGGACAAGGAAAAGAGAAGGTCCGTACCTCCTGTAAACGTTTACCCCATACCCTGACTCATATCTCGCTTAGTAAATTCGAGGAACTCGAGGCACCAGACTTCAGACGCAACCCTTCAACAGACCTCATCCGTCAGCGCGCTGCCGAGAAGGAGCGCAGCCGGGAGGCAAGGCAAAACGCCAAACCCGCTGCCATCAAGCGTATGCAGTTCACTTTCTCTGTCGATCAACCCACCCCTGCCACTCCCGGCGTCGCCGTTTCGAAGCCAGACCTCAAACCCTCTGCAGAATTCGAGGACCTCTCTACGCGACGCGGCCGACAGGCCACTCGTGCCCAAGTCACTGGCAACGAGGGAAATCGCATCGACTCGGACACCTCTGTTGGCTTCCGGAAGCGCAAGAGTCCCAGCACTTCTGATGACCAGCAATCCCTTCGCCTCCCATCATTGTTCTTTAACGATTTCTGCCCTTCAACTGCCCTTCGTCCGACCATCGAACTCCCCCTCGACGAACTCCTCAGCAACGTCGATCTCACAGAGGATCACATGACGACTGCGCTTTTTCATGGCCAGCACGATGCCACCCCCACGTCGGACTCTGACGTCTTGATCCAAGAGACTTCACAATCTGGAAGTTCTCGATCAGAGTCTCAGTCTTCCCGCAGCAATATACGTCTGCCAACTTCGAGTGTGTAGCTTGAGTGGTGTGGGTATCAGCTGTGCGTGGTCAGGTAGCACGCCACCTGGGGATCACATTCCCACCGACGGAGACGCACTGTCAGAGTGCTCCATCAGCCAACCCCATGTCCTTTTCTATACCAGCGCGATCTTGCTGATCATCCGTGTTCGAAGGTCGGAAACGTTTCCGTGCTGCAGGTTTCAAGTTGTGGCGCGACGAAGGTCGGTGTAGACAGTCCATTGTGCCGCCGTCGCAGTGACGGGGGACATGAGCGGTCCGAAGTATTTCTCTGCAAGTGGCAGACCTTTCTACACTCGACATCGCACTCGAAGTTCAACTTCTGATGTATAGGTGAATGGACAAAACTTGGGCCTTGCCAGAGGACGGGATGAAAACGCGCGAGGGGGATTGATGCAAGTTTGTATCACTGATAAGCTCATCGCTTTAGTGGTGACGGCGCCTTTCTACAAACTCATATTCGCAAAACGCCTAGCAATCATCATCAGAATACTCGTCCTCCTCATCGTCCTCTTCCTCGTCCCCTTCCGACTCGTCCTCATCGTCATCGTCCTCTTCCGTGGCAGACCTTTCGCGTTCCTCTCGCCCACGTTTCTCTGCGTCTGCATCTCCGCTCAACTGAAACCCGCAAGCTTTGCGTATCCCTCGAGCAACCCATCTATCTGACAGGCCTTCCAACATGTATTCAAATGGTCCTTTATCCTCTTCTTCATCCGTGCAAGCCACCATGTACCGCATCCCCACTGCGGCAAGTAGGAAGCGCATGGTGGTGACAAGCTTCCTCCTGTACTCCAGCATTGCCTCATCGTCGTTGTCAGGTGGGGGTTCGATGAATCCGAAAAGTGTCTCGTAGATATCGAGAACGCCTTCTTCGTAGAGACCCATGCCCGCCTTCTCAATATATTTCCATTTTTCAAGATAGTTCCCATCAGAGTCACCAAAGTATCCCCAGCAGATGGACTGCCACCCGTGACGAGCGTGCTGGCGATCGACTGTGTCATCCGCAGAGGGTTTCTGAAATGGGGTCTCGGCGGAAATGGGCCTCCCGATCTTGTACCCGAGGGAGTAGAACCACTCGACGGAGTAATACGGACGACAGTGGTACTTGAGGTGCACGTCGATGAACTTTGGTGTCGCTGGAGAAAAGATTCGTACCGCGATATCTGAATCACGGGGCTTTGAAACGAAGGGATCGATCGTGATCAGAATTCCACCATTGAGATCGGTGATCGTGACCTACCGTATTATCGTCCCATTCGACCCGCCTGTCGATGATAGAGACGCACTTCTGGAGGGTACCTTTGTCAGCCCCAGATCTTCCTCTATGATAGCGACAGAATCACTGATCGTCTGTTTTCGACGAGAAAACACGTTTTTGTGTTTCGCGTTGATGGCGAGACGAAGTTGGGTGTAGGTCGTCCATTGTGCAGCCGTTGCAGTGACGGGAGACAAGAGCGGTCCGAAGTAGTGCTCTGCGAGTGCGAGACCTTTTACATCTGGTCCAGGCTCTTGTACATTGTCGATGACCTCCATGTCTGAAGAATCAGATTCGCTTTCCGAGTCTGACAGCATAATGGTGTTCGAAGTCGGTTTGGAGAGGAAGGCCTACGGAAAAAAATACAAAGCTCAGCTTGATCACTGGCAGAGGGCTGCGATGCTTACACGATGGGGTAAAGAAGGGTGGATGGGATCAGCTGGGGGTGGGTGCTGTCTTTTATGTAAATTCAAGACACCCCAGATTCTAGAACTTTGTGATCCACCGCTACGAACTTGCAAAGTGAGTTGCCTTTCTGATCAAGGGTTACTCGGTCTCGGGTCGAGTCTCAGGCCTCAGGCATGGCCAGCCGCCAGGTATGGCTCTTGTCTTGGTCTTAATTCTTGAACGTTTGGACCCGGAATCGCGTCGCGTCTGCGCACAGCGGTCTAGAGATGTTTCTGAGCATCTGGATCCGCGGAGGCGAAGTGCATGAAGGTGCCTGCGCTTGCAGATCTGGAAGCCCTGCGCTGCAACACTCAGCGCTCAGCAAGTGAGTAGCAGAGTACTCAGCGGTTCAACTTCGAGTTCTATGAACGAATGCAAAACATAGTTCAAACTAAGACTTCATGTTGAAGGTCACCGCCTCCACCGCTTATAGTGGAGGGTGAACGACTGTCTTCATCACGACTCTTTGGTTTGTCTAGGGGAGACTACTCCACCGCTTAACTTTACTCGGCCACTGGCAGCTGCGAGTCTGACTCGGCTCACTAACAGGTTTCGAACCGCTAGGTCCTACCAACCGTGTCCAAGTTGTGTCCAAGTATAGAGGGCCTGGGACTCGAGCCGCATGCCCCATCTGTTGGCATCAACTTTCACAGGTGAGCTCATGAGGTTTCGTTTGAAAATGTTGTCTACCCTGCGTGCTTTCGCTCTGTATTCTTCAACGCAGGACCTGGCTCACGCGTAATAAAAGTCAATGACTACATAAATGATAGTCTGCGTCAACAACCTGGAAGCCCCGAGCTACATGTGTCCTACCTCCCTGCCAGTCAGTTTCTTGCCTCTCCCACGGAGATGATCACGCCGAAGCTCGTGTGACCAATTTCCTGTGTACTTACGATTGATACCTGGACGACACACAGCCCCAGCAGGACCTTGCCTTCGAGTATATAAACGACCACTGACCTCGAGCCCATAGAGCACATTAGGAAATATCAAAGATATCGTCAATGAGGTATGTTATTTCACCCTCGGGCTGGTATCAATGCCAACTGCGCTGCCATACCTTGTACAGCGGCTACTTGGCCACGATGTGAGCCAGTTTCCTCTTCATGTTATTACTCGTTTGATTGTCACGCTGTCGGATGCTTCAGCAATGGTCCCTATGTATGTCCTTACTCGTATCTGTCATGCTTAGGGCTGAAAATTCGCAGACCATCGGATACAGCCTCAGCTTTTTGCTTATGGGCGCTCTCGTCGTCCAAGCTTGTGCGTGTGTCAAAGATGCCCTCAGACCTCTAACGAATCGTCTCTCTCAAGACATTTATTTCACCAGTTTTCCGGATGATCGGAGAACCATTAAAATCCTAGGCGAGCGACACGTACCAGAACATCCCCGAACCTGAACTGATTTTCGTCGCAGTTCTCTTCATCCTACTACTAGAAACGATAATGACGATATTTGGATTCTACTCACTCTGGATAGGAACAACTGTCTATTCTACCACGACACCTTCTCGGCAAGGAGCCTGGGGATTCTTGGTTTTAGCGCCGATGACTGGAGTTGGTTAGTCTCGGATTGAAAACACTATCAATCGCTGATCAAGAGCAGTGACTATGTTGACCCATGGTTTCTTTTGTTGGAGAATCTGGGTCCTTCGGAAATCTCTCTGGGTCCCAATTCCGGTAATGATGGTGAGTCGAATCTACGTTTGGAATCAAAATGGGGCTGAGTGCCTTGTCTAGCTATCGCTGCTGCAACTAGTTAGCGTCACGTATCTAAACTTCACTGTATGCGATGCCTCTTGTGCTCTTCCTCGCCATTAGCCACATAATCTCGTCCACAGGAAGGGCTTTCCCCTGTTGTTGCTTTTGTAGACCGAAAAACCGGGCAATTTGTCCTCATTCGCTCTCCGTTTCTGATGGTGCTTCAGAAATTATGATCTCGAGGAGACATAACTGATCGTCTCGCAGACCTGGCTTGGTAGCAGCCTCGTATGTGATTTTGCGATCACTACCTGCATGATGCTGGGTGTGCGTTCCCGTGATCATCAACGCACGCCTCCCTGCTGACGTCTTACAGCTCCAGTTCAACTCGACATTCCACAGCACCAGATCTACTCTGGACAAGCTGACAAAATTGACCCTAGAGACCGGTCTTGTCACGACGATTGCTGCCCTCATCGAGCTCGTTCTTGGGCTTGTTTACTTTCATGAGATGTATCACGTCGCTGTGTAAGTACCCAATTCCTGGATTCATTCTCTGGTTCGACTGACAGCTCTTAGATATCTCACAATATCAAAGCTGTAAGTCCCTACTTACGCGCTATTGACGTGGCGCTGAACAAGAGGTAGTTACGCAAATTGTCTGCTGGCGTCCTTGAACTTCCGGTTGGTTATCAGAACGCAATCCAATCTTAACGCGACGGATGTCGTGTGGCACGATCACCCGGAACCCGCCAGTTCTTTACGGAGATCGAGTCATGTCATGCACATTCTAGCCAGAGGGCGAAATGACATGAATACTACTGTAGAGGCGGACGAAGTACGTCGTCCAGAACTTGGTGATCCTTGTCTCATACAGCTCATTTCAGGCGGTTCCGATGAAGATGGATTTCGTGGACCGGTCATCCGAGGCGCCAAGGTTACCTGAAGGGGGCTCCGTTAGGCATGGACACAGCTGGTCTGGGGAAGAATTGGGTTTTGGTAGGCAGGAGACAATCGGGAGAAACGCGAGCCATCACATAGTGATGTGACTCGTGAGAAGAATGTTCCTTTCTTCTCCCGAAGAACTCCGTTTCGCAAATCGTGCCATGTTCAATACCAGGCGGTTTCCCTACGCATTACGTGGATATCGATACACATCACGCTTTCACTCAGCAGTGCTCACAACGACACCGACCAATTTCACAAGATAATTCGGACCAGAGCACAGTATCGGAATGCAAGTCTACTAACACGCACAAGAAACCAGCAGCAGACTGACTAGTATCGCCAAGCCTGCAAATGGTCAAAGATATACCACATATCACAGCATCGCCGGCCATGCCAGCTCGATGCATTCAGAGAGTGCGTGACTTCAACAAGATATTGAGACGATGACTTACGGAACATACAGAAGTAATGAGCGGGAAATAGCGCAGATACCCATAAAACCATTTAGACCAGGAACTTTGTATTTTGTGGACGCTGAGTTTAACGCAACATTGCGGCAGGATTTGTAGCCTTACCGCCATATACTTTCATCCCGTGTATAAAATGGTACCGATGCCTTGGTCTGCAGTGGAGCAATCACTAGTGCCGTCGCCGCAGGACTGAAGACCGATAGCAATGGCAATGGTTTCCAGGTTCTCGCTATATATCTAGAATTTGCGCAGCTTTGAGCCAAGGATGTAACAAGGAACGGAGACAAATTGACATTTGTCCCAATCTGAACTGTGATGTTAGAGCCGGCAGACACAGTAGTACCAGGTATTGGCGAGGTGATGGTAATTCCTTGAGCAAGTGCCGAGGACACCAGAAGTGCAGCAGAAAGAGCGGTTCTGAGGAGTTGCATGATGTTTCGTATCAGGGTATTGGGTTAACGGGACGTAGAGGAGGATATCTCCTGCACTTTATACCCCCAAGCATCGGCTGTGCGACCATGATTATGAGGTAGATATGCCCATTCTGAGAAAGACGCGGCGAGCACGCATACTTATCTCGAGAAATTTACAAGCTGTGCACCCCGGATAAGGCAATCGGGCACGTGAACGTGACACGTGACTTGGGGTTCCGCTGAGTCACGTGCCGACGCGTCGCGTCGTCGCTTACATCACCGGACCCCTTCCAAATGCGGGAGGCGCGCGCTCGAGGAGGAGGTCGAGTCCGCGAGCGACGCACGGCGACGACCGCGCTCGTCGAGAAAGACGCGAAAAGGGTCGGGACGGGTGGAGAACGACTGGGGAAGCATTCTACACTGTGTAAATAGGTAGCTACATCGAAAAAAAGACTAGGAAACTGGGGTACAAAGGTGTAAAGTGGAGATAAGTGCCCGTTTGGCGGGGATAAGTGCGTAAAGTGAGTTGGCCCGAAAAATTTACAACATTTACACACGCGTCAGCCAATCAGCGCTCGAATTTACAAAAATTACACGCCCGTCTGTAAATCGTTTTCCGGCCCGCCTTCGCTCGAGATCGATTTTACAACACACCACTCCTCCAGACCTCGACAGCATCTCCGGCGGGGCGCGCTGACGCGCGCCGATCGTTCTCGCAGTGACCATGCACCTCGAACAAGCTTCCATAATGTAGGTTCACACTCAGTTACTTAGCAGAATGTACACCATTTTTCTATTGATTTTTTCTACACAAACGAGACCAGACCACCCTTCTCGCCAAGGGCCCTCTGTGCCCGAGCCCCTCCACGTCCATTCAGTCTTCGACGTCGCCCGTCGTCGAACGCGACCGCGCTCGTTCGGGCGACTTTCGCCTGCAAAACGCTTGCCATATCCGGCAAGCGGTGCGACCCCGGGGTTCCCCGAAGGAACCCCATTTACGCATTTACATGCTGTGCCCCCCGCACAGCATGTAAATTTCCTCGATTAAAGATACTTCGTGATGCAACAGGGTGCCAATCAGTAAAGCAGTCGGTGTCATATTTCCAGCTATTTTGCGAGCTCTGATTGGCTGACCCTTTGTCAAATAGCCTAGGCCATCCGTGGAGTTCCTACTGTTGTGCAGCTTCAACTTGTGCCAGTGGTGACAGCTGTACGTACCGTTGGCTGCCAGTAGTGGTACCGAGACCGACATTAATTGACACTCGTCGCTGACACAGCCACAGTGGTTCCTATTCCACGACATGGATGGATCGGATACGCTACCTTCAAACCAACAATTCGAGTCGCAGCCGCCATCCTTGCACGTTACCAGTATTCCGCCTCGCTTGCTGTCGAAATCAACTCTTGAGCCAGATTCAGAACTCCTGAACAACTTTCCCCGGTCTGCAAAATGGTGCAATGATCTTCTGCCGACATCTGAGACCATTTGCTGATTTGCACAAAGGTGTGGAGATGGGTCCAGTCTGATGGTCCAGTGCGAGAATAGGTCTTTGCAGGTGTTCGAAACGTGTGTATCTCTCTTCGCCGACTTGCACCCATTCGTGATGGCAGAACACGCATGGCAGATGCTCCGATGAAAGGTGTACGTTTCCTCCGGGATCTCAGAAGGCTTCTGTGCGTTCCTTATGATTCGTCGCAGCCTCTTGTACCTCCCTTGCGCACTCCAAAACTCTCCTTCAACCTGCGCCAATCGTAGACTTTGCGTGGTACCCAGGTGCTTCTCGACTTAACTTGCCATCCTATTGCTTCGTGACATCCGTCAGGGACTGTCCGGTCAAGTTGGTAGATGCGAGGGATGGTAGGGTATGTAGTAGCCTCTGCTCCTCCGCCGCTCTGCATGACACCGTCAATTTCGACTAATCGCCTAACTACTCGTTAGATTCGAGCGTCGTATCGCATTGTCGATCACCGCGAGCGGCAGATAGCACCACATTGTCTTGCCTTTAATCTCACTGCTGAAAAGTATGTCACTCGTCTCCAAAAACCTCCGCAATGACACACCGGCTCTAGGCTATATTGCGGATTTGAAGACGCCATCGAGATTTTCGACGTGCAGAAACCAGGAGAAGGTGATCGACTGCAGACGACACCTTCCAAGAAAAGCAAAGACGGACTGAAGGGTGAGCGACCCATCTTCGAACCAGGAGATGTATTTGATACGATCTCTCTGTAGGTATAATCTCTTCCATTGCATTCTCTTACTCTCCAGATTACTACGCAGCGGGGAGCCTTACCCCCGCGTCCCGTAGGTCTGATAATATCGCTTTGTTCAATGAACTGTCCTTCGAACCTGTGTTGTCGATAGGAGGAGTCGCAGGTTTGGAGAAGGGAGGGGTGACACAGGTGAGTATACACACGTGGTCTACTCAATTACTGCCACTGACCTTTCAATGTTCGACGGTATCTGATGTTCACAGCTGATGTTTAACCCCACACGACCCCACATACTCTATGCATCTTTCAGGAGGAGTGACAGGTTATGGAGCTGGGACCTTCGAGGAGATGCATCCGTTCCCCTCTCAAGAATGGAGATGCCCGGCAAATCTGATCGAAATGACCTCACGAATCAAAAGACAAGGTTCGATGTCGACATTTCAGGGAGGTGGTTGGCTTCCGGAAACCAGGTACGTTGGCATATTCGAGCGGACATCTCTGTTTCCACCCTTTACGAGCTCGATCCTCCAGATGGGCGAGATCGCAGTGTATGATATCTCGACTTTGGGTGAGAGTGATGTTTCGGGCCAAGGGCAGAGTGAAGTGGACGTTGGAGGAGGAGATATCAGGCAGTCAAGGCCTACGTTAGTGTACGAGGCCCACGGCGGTACGTTCAAGTATCCCTTCAACCTCTTTACCACGCTGATCATATCCGTCATCAAACCGTATCGGTCTGCTCGTTGTACCATATGGGACCTCGTGTACAGATGCCATCGGTGGCGTAGCGTTCCACCCACTGCAGCCAGTTCTGCTCTCGGTCTCTGGTTCAAGACATTTTGATGACGAGGAAGCCAGTGACTCCGAAGAGTCGGACTCTGAGTCGAGCGACGAGGATGCTGAGGCTTCCACTAGCACTAGCGATGACTGCGACCATATGGTGAGAAGAACGAGGCGGCGACCTCAGCCATCTGTGCGCGATGCGTCGATCAAGATGTGGACTTTCAATAAACCTGAAGGGGTGTAACATGAAATGCAGATGGGTGGTCCATTAGAACACTTTTGCGGTGTGATCGACCTCAGTTTCAGCCTGCACTATCTTGGGCATACAACACGAGCGTTTCCAGTCGTGAATACGAAAAGTCTGTAATTCCCTTTGAAGCGAGTACATGTCCAGCGCCATACGATATGTACCTCTATACGTTGCGATACTCGAAAGCAGGTGCACCAGGTTCAGACGTCTCAATGATCGACGGCGTGAAGCCCGGCCCATCCCCCTGCAATGCTTCCTCCACCAAGAGCACCTCCGCATCAACCAAGCCCAACGATCGTTTCAAGTATGGCAAGAACTCGGCCAAGACCTGAGATTCCGAGAACGACAGACTTCGATTGAAAGCCGCCTTGGCACCAAAGTCCTGCATGCGTTTCTAGTGCAATAAAAATCCCCGGTCAGCCAAACCACCGTATCCCCAAAAGCCAACGATCATAACATTACCTTGAACGCCTGCACGAACGGCATCGTGCGCTTATCCTTGATCAAGTTCTTCTCCGTCAAGATCGCCCGTACCTTGACATCATCCACCTTGTTCTCCGTCTCCGAATACGACTCCTTGACCGCCTGCACACAAATCTCTTGCCACTCCGGGAACCTCGTCGCCACGTATATCCGCACGCTCTTGGGCGACTTGGGATCAAACGACGGACCGTCCGGTTTGCCCTTTTTGCCCTTTTGCATCTTCTTCAACAGGGACGTCTCGGCATCACGGATCATCTTGAGTGTACCGCGCATGTAGGCGCCTGCTTCGATGAGAATGCGGTCGGCGGTACGGCCTGGGTTGGGCCAGCGAGCGAGTTGGATGGATTGAGGTTCTTTGAGGAACTCGAGCCAGATGTGTTCGGCAAAGTGGGGTGCGAAGGGGGTCATGAGGAGGGCGGAGGTGCGGATCCAGTATTTGACGAGGTCGACGTGCATGCCGACGTCAGCGGTGACTTCGCGGTACCAATCACGGACGTTTTGGAACTCGTAGAAACCGTACTTGAGCGCGTCCTTGAAGGAAGTACTAGAAGGCGGGGTTCAGAAACCTGGACATGGGTCAGGGAGAAAACGAGCGGACGTACGCGTCGTAGTGGTGCTTGGTGATGTTGATGTGGTCGTTGATTTCTTCCTCAAACACGCGATCGTGGTAATTCTTGGGTCCGTCTCTCAACTTGGACTCGTCTTTCAACATGTCCTGCGTAAACCCCCCGTCAATCGCACTGCAATATCATGTACAAAAGGACTGAAATCCATACCTCACACCATGTCAACAGCGTGTGCAAACGCAAAATGTTCGCATTCGCAGTCTTCTCGTCAAAGTTGGCATCCTCGACACCGTCTCCAGCGTCGGCCAACGTCAACCTCATCGCATCCGCACCAAACTTCTCGATCCCTTCACGGAGAGTCAACGAGTTACCCTTGCTCTTTGACATCTTCTGCCCGTTGATCATCAAGTGCCCGTTCGTGCGGATACCCAATGGCCACTTGTCTTCTGGGAAGATCGCGACGTGGTTGTAAAGCAGGAACGTCAGGTTGTTTTGGACCAAGTCCTTTCCGGAAGAACGCATGTCGAAGGGGTAGAAATAGTTGAATTCGTGCTTCATGGCGTCGGCTTTCTCTTTCGGGAATGGCTCGGGGTTTGGCCAGGGTTTGTTGCAGAAGATGTAGTCCCAGGCTTCGTCGGTCATTTGTTCAGCTGTAACGCCCAAAGGCCCGACAGTGTGTCCAGTGACTTCGCCGCCTGAATGGATTTACGAGTGATGAGATCGGTCAGAGTGGTGGTGGATGGATGCGTACGTACCTTGGAGTAGATGGGCGACGGTGTAGTATGCCATGTAGATCGTCGAGTCACTCAAGCTCTCGACCATGAACTGGGGATCCCATGGCATCTTGGAGCCCAAGCCGTACGTACGAGCACATGCCCACTGGTTCAGCCAGGCCAACGTCGACTCAAACAAATTCCGCGTCTCCACCGTCCAGGTGTCCATTCTTGCCAAGAGTCTGACAAATAACAAAGATGGCCGCCATGAGCACGATGGACTCGAGGATCATACGCGCCACATACCTTTCGGTCTCTGCTCTCCAAACTGGTTCACCATAGTCCATGTACCACTGATCCATCAACGCAACAACACACTCGTCTGTACTCCGAGACACGACCAAGTTCTCAGGCTCCGCATATGCGACAGCCAACCCCCGCTCGATGAGCTGGGCGCGAACTTTGGGCTTGGCATCTTGGACGGATTCGCCGGCAAAGTCTCCGATGATCATGGTGCCACCGTAGAAACCTTCCTTGTAGGCAATTTCCTTTGCATCACCCAGAGCCTTGGCGTCTTTAGGTGATTGGATCTTCAACTCCTTGCAGACCTCAACGGCAGTCAGGTTCCCGTATTTGGCAGTCGTGAGGACAGGGATGGGTTCAAAGTCCAGCCATTTGGGATCTACTTGGTAGTACTCGGCCTTTTTGCGCAGATCTTGGGTGGTGGTATAGTCATCTGGTGAATCGGAAGGCACCGACGTGACAACACCAGTTCCCTGTGGTATGTTGTTCAAGAACTAGCGAAGAGAGAGGAACGCGGGATGCTAGTACCTTGGTTGCCTTGACAGTTTCCATCGGCAGCACGTATACTTCAGGGATGACAGCAAAAGGTGCCTTGACCTTTGTCCCCACAATACTTGCCCCATCAATCTCCAACAATTGCACGACCTCCCCACGCGAAGGAGAAAGGCCCTGGAAGGCCATATTCCGCGCGGCCCGATGTGAGATGAGGAAGGCCTCGGAGTCGTTGATGGCGAATACTCCGTACTTGATGGTAGGGCCGACGAAACAGTTTGTTTGACCATACCTTACAAGCAAGCAACGTCAGGGTCGATGGATGTGGAGTAAGATTGAAACATACATGGTCTCGGGACGAAGGGTGGCAGGGACCAAGAAGACCTTTCTTCCACCGACTTTCCCCTCGACGGCTGCTTTCGCTGCGGGGCTCCACTCGACGACTTCCATCTTGACGGCTACATATTCTTGCGGGCCGACACCTTCTCCGTCAGATCGATCGTGATCCATGCATGGTTGACCATCTTTGGGACTGTAGATCGTATAACGCTCGCCGAACTTGATTTTACCCAGTCCATGGAGCTTGTTCATCTGCCATCGGACGAAAGAGTCGTAGTAGGGATTGATATCGGTGGTCAGGAAGGAGCGACGCCAGTCTATCCGGTTACCCATCGCGTTGTTGTCATTCTAGAACAGGGTCAGGACCGGAAAGGATGTGTAATTGAGAGACTTGCCTTGCAAATCGGTGGGAAATAGGACAGCCAGTGATAAGGATCGGCGAATTTCTTGACTTCTTCACGAGGCACGCCGATTGATTCCATGATTTGGAACTGGTAGGTCAAACCGGTAGATTTGGCGGCGACTTTACCCTTGGTCGCTTTCCCGACCTGTACTGTCGTAGGGCCGTTCTCGGTCGGTTTGGGTGTGTCTTCTTCGGCGTTGGGGTCGTAACGCTCAAAGTTTTCACCGAACATTTCCATTTCACGGATGATTTTGTCAGATGCTGCCTGATGCACGAAAGACATGAGGGATCACTCGGACGGGGGATATAAGTGAAATGACTCACCTTGATTGGCATTCCGGTTGCATGCAGACCATGGGGGAACAAAACACGCTTTCCGAGCATGCGTTGGTATCCAGCGGCGAACTCGACTTTTGAGATGGTAAAGGCGTGTCCGAGATGCAGAGAACCGTTCATGTAAGGGTAGGGGAAGTTTCCAAACCACTTTGGGTATTTCTCCTTGATCTCATGAGGGGACAGACCGCGCAGCTCGTCTTGTGATGGAGCGGTGGTCTCGAAGAGACGCTCCGCCTGCCATCGTGCTTGGTATTTCTTCTCTAGGGACGTCAAGTAATCTCGCTTTCCGGTCTATCGAGCGAGTCAGTGAAGAGCACTGAGGATGGTGGAAAGAAAGGACGGACCTGGGCTAGTTCTATGGTATTAGCCATGGTATTAGCCATGGAGTTTGATAGTTGTCGACGATGGGAAAGTACAGATATTTTACAACGCCAGAGAGGGCGGATGGAGATCCGCGACAGCCCTGTAATCTTGACTAGACAGATTGTTATCAGTTCTCTACCTTTTTTTTTTATCCGAGTCACCTTCCGGTCTACTCGATCAAGAAACCCTCCTTCGGCTATTTGTTCAATTGCCGACAACAAATATATCCAAACACTGTTGTCACATTCGCGAGTGGTCACGCGTGACAGTGACACGGTTCATTTGACCCGACTCGACTGCCGTGGACTTGTTTGACATCATGCCTGGGCCATGTAACAACAGGAGAAAGAAGAAACAACAGTCCCGCAGAGAAAGGAAGCTCGTGTTCCCTCAGCCCGCCTTTGACCCACTCAGTCCCGATAGTCCACCTCCCCTTTACGAGCTAGGACAACTAGAGAGAATCACCGACGATCACGACCTTGACGAGACATGTCCAGATTACAACACTTTTCAATCACCTCCTTACGATCCTCCTCATGATTACACCGACCGGGTCCTTCTCGCCACCCCTAACATATATGACCCTGGTAACGGGCCTCGTGTCCGTGATCCTCGTGCATTCTTACCGTCCTTCTTTGCTCAACCCCCAGCTATGGAAGATCCCATGTGCGCAGAATTTGCACAGGAAGAAATTCTCCAAATGCTTTGCACAGTCCTGCCCGAAGAGAGCGCCATAGTACGCCTCCATGCTAATCTCGTTTGGATGAGTAACCATATGCTTGGTATAGATTCTTTGGTATAACAAGAGCCGATTGGCGGGTCGCATTTGTCCCTCGTGTCGTCGTTTGTACAACTTGGGCGACGTCCTTCCTACCCTCGTTCAGGACGTCTCAAAGGTTGGCCCTGAACCTCGGTCACCATATCTCTCTCGGGAACAGGAGATCTCAGGTCTTTGTAAGTGACATGGCAGTTTGAGTAGGATTCGCTGTTTAACGTGCCATTTGATCACATAGGTTCACCACTCTGCTTCATTATGGCTTCTTTCGGTCATCCCGGAGCTATCAAAACGACGTGGGGTCGCCTCGCAGAAGAAATGGATGAATACACTTGGGAACTATTAAACGGTCCTGGTACTGGCGCAGGTGATCAGGGGTTGTGCTTGCTCATGAAAATGGCTCGGCTTCCCGATTTGGGCTTGGGGCAACTATGCCTGCCCGACATTGATTTCGAGACTGAAAGGTAATGTCGACCGCATCCATCTATTCATCCTTGCTTTCGTGGTAAGCTTCAAACTGCAGTTCTTGTTCGCCGTGCTGAGCCACGTCGTATTTCCAGCTTTATTGCATCTATACTGTAACATGCGCATAATGCCATAGGGATCACAGGGGACAATCAGGTTAATATATTTATATGTAGTGGTGTCGAGGCTACAGCCTTTTGCAAGAGATCTACGCCTTGTCATAAGACCCCCAAATGGACCGGAGAGTGGCCGAATTGACCGGCCGAAAGGCAGGCAGGCGTTATCGCGGTTGCGACGCGCCGGAAATGTCCGTTTGTTGAACGGCGCTTACCTCATCGAGTCCGTGCTCAACTTTCTCACGGTTGGAAAATGCGTGGTGTCCCCTTATACGAGGCTCCCACCCGCCAAACGCCCTCAGCCAACCTTGCCTATAGCTGTACTCTGCGGTCCCCCGCCTAAATCAATCACTCACCTACTGCCCTCCAGTTTAGCATACAACAACGGTCAGTCTTCGTTCTCATTTTATCTACTCTTTCATCGTCTTCCTCGATGTCCTACGATATCAGGCGACCGTTCCTCTGTTGCACGAGTCGTCGTCGCCGTCTTGTACCGGCGCAGACACCGTGTTTGTTTGGCCACCAACGCGTCGACGCGCACCGTGTTCTACCGTGTCTCACTCGACTTTTATACTGTTCTACGTGTCCATAACGTGTTGAATCGTTCTCTAACTTGAATATTCTCTTCTAGATGCCTAAGGAAGCCAAACCCAAGGTTCGTTTACCGCTTCTACCAATCACATTACCACCCACCACTCCAAACACCCGCATATATGCCATGTTTTACCACCATTCATCACTCTCCTGCCATTCTATGTGTTTTCCCGCTTGCTCTTGCTGAAACATCAACAGCGCAAGGCTGCCGAGAAGTCTGAGGCCAAGGCTGCCAAAGGCTCCAAGTCGAAGGCCAAGGGGGGCCCCAAGCGGGCTCTCTCCGCCTACATGTTCTTCAGTCAAGACTGGAGAGAAAGAATCAAGACTGAGAACCCTGATGCTGGATTCGGTCAGTGTGTTTATCATCTCACCTGACCTTTGACTAATGTCGGTTTACAGGCGAGGTCGGTAAGCTTCTTGGAGCCAAATGGAAGGAGCTCGATGAAGATGAGAAAAAGGTAGACACCATCTCGATTCGTTTAGGTTGTGTTGATCATATTTCCAGCCCTACCTTGACATGGCTGCCAAGGACAAGACACGTGCGGAGGACGAGAAAGCAGCCCTGGCTGGTGTACGTTTGCTATCTTCACTCTTAGCCTAACTAATGATGTCACAGGCCAAGGCTACCGCCAAGGAGAGCGGCGGCGAAGAGGCAGCGGACGATGACGACGATTAACTCACCAACTCCCCGACCCCGGTTGCACATATCCAAGACTCTGTCTCATTTCTTCGCTAGTGCTAATCGCCCTCTCGTCCCATCCTCCTCGACTCCTTCTCCTAGTATATTAACTCCTCCCTTCGCGAGACATGTGCCTACCATCGCTCGTTCTTCAGCTCTGTTATTGCCTCTGCCTTTCTATTGTAACTTTGCTCTTTTCAGTGTGTGCTCTCATGTGTTTGCTCACCATCGTTGTCTTTTCGTACACCTGGTTTCACATGTTGTCCGTATTTGCTCCCCTCAATGATTGTAACCTGTACGATCAGCGTTTATGAGTGAGTTTCTCGCATGGGTACCAGGAGGGATGACGTAGTTCCACGTGACCCTTCTGTCAGGTGACCTTGTCACGTGGTTTCGCGGAGACGCGATTAATTAAATTAATTATAATTGGCTGACTCTTTTGACCGTGGCTTCGTCGCTCAGCATAAGCCAAATTGCACAATGTCTGACGGCAAAGACAAGGCCAAGTCCTCTGCATATCAACAGAGTGAGTGCCCATCGCGCATCTGGTACGACTATTGACCATATTGCGTCCACAGGGACCTTGCATTCGATCCCTGCGCCCCTAGGTACGCTTGCGCTTTAACACCGAGACTTGCTGCTGACGATAGTCTCAGAGCTGGACTCAGATCCCGAGTTCAATGCAGGTACGTTTGTCTACGAGACGAAAAAGAAGGGAAAACGCGGTCGTAAAGCGTCCGACGCGTCGCCTCCCCGGACGTCCCGGAAGAGACGGCGGGACGTTGTCGGCGATGCGGGACCCTCGACGAGTTCAAGTGAGTGTGTGAATTGGATCTTGTTTGTGGCGAGTGTTGAGTGCGAAAATGGGATGGGGTTTGTAGGAAAAGTAACGAGGCCCGGGCGAGTGGAAGCGCCAAAGTCGAATCCGTTGTTGCAATATTTTGGGGATGATATGGGCCTACGTTCTGCCTCTGAAGATGAGGCGGAGGGTGCAGAGTCGGATCAAGAGGCGTCGGAAGGTGAGGAGAAGGAAGAAGAGCCTGCGGTATCCCGATCACTGGCGGTTTTCGCAAAGGGGTCTAAAGAGGGAACGCCTGTTACTGGTGCAGTGGCCTCAGCTGCGGATGATTCGGAAACAGAATCAGAGTCGGATGTTGAGCCTGTCGTTCAGACGTTGAAGCGGAAATCGCCATCTTCTCCGAGAAAGACACCTCCTGCAAAACGTGTGAAGGCGCCTCCACCCGATGGTATGTTGTCTCGCAAGGAAGTTTTGTCTAGCTCTGGAGCTGATTGGTAGTAGATGAATCTGAGACCGAATCGGAATCAGAGGAGGATGAATTTGTGAAAAAGGCACAGACTGCTGGTATACGATTGTGTTCATTGCGTCGTGAATCGACCAGACTGACCACACATTTCGTTCAGCTCAAGTAATCCCACCTGTCTCGTCGGACTCTGAGACGGAATCTGAAGACGAAGAAGAAATGATCGCTAATCCTGTCCGTGCATTCGCCATTTTGATCTTCCTCTGTGGTTAATCTGCGTTTTCGTAGGCATTTGATCCACGACCAGGCTTCCCGCTTCGCGCAGGCCAGAAACCCCTGGGTCCATATATCCTGAACCGTGAGGAAGGTATCATGGTGCCCGCTGCGATCAATACATACCTGAGAGAATATCAGCGTGAGGGTGTAAAATTCTTCTGGGACTTGTTTAATGAAGGCAGGGGTGGGCTTCTTGGGGATGATATGGGCCTCGTACGTCATCGTTTCATGGATGTGTCCCCAACTCTAAAAATTCTTGGTCGCATTTCCTTGATCGTAGGGTAGGTCCAACGCGTCTCGCGCATTCCAAGCGTTTCGCCTCTTGACTTCGATCTTGCATCATAGGTAAAACGATTCAAGTTATATCATTCCTGTCTGCGATCATGAAGAAGCATGGAGATCGAAGAGACAGAAACCGGAGACGGAAACACGTCTCAAAACTCCAAGACGGTGCGGAATGGAGGGAGAATCGGACTCTTCCTCCTGCCAACGACAAATGGCCGACGTGTTTGATCATCGCCCCTTCGTCGGTGGTTGGGAACTGGGAGCGTGAGTTCGAGACGGTGAGTACCTTTCGCCAGCTTCTGAAGGGCATATCATCAAGGGAGAGGCTTTAGTGGGGTTATTTCGAAGTAGGAATCTATATGAAGACTCCAGCAGAACGAGAAGAAGTTCTTACTGATTTCAAGATGGGGCGATTAGATGTCGGTACGTACAGGTTCTTTGTCCAATATTCCTGACTACAAGGCTCATACGCGTAGTCGTCACCTCCTTCGATCTCGCACGCAGGGATATTGCGCTACTGGACGACCTCCCATGGTCGGTCATCATGGTCGACGAAGCTCACCGTGTCAAGAATCCTCGATCCGAAATCACCAAGGCGTACCATCAATTTGCGTGTCTGAGGCGATTCGGCCTCACAGGCACGGCGATACAGAATTCTTACAATGAGCTGTGGACGATACTCGATTGGACGAATCCTGGTCGGCTGGGGACGATCAAACAATGGAAAGGGTTCGTGGTGAAACCGTTGACTTTGGGACAGTCGGCGAATGCGACAGAGGAGGAGAGGACGAAGGCGTTGGTACGTCACTACGGATCTTCCTACATTTCAGGGACGTGACTGTTTCTCGTAGGCTGTTGCTATTGTTGTTAGAGATCAACTACTTCCGAAGTTCTTCAAACGAAGGTAAGCAACGTGCGAGCTAGGTTGCCTGGTGTGTCTGAGCGAGTCTTTTAGGACGAAAGATATCATCAAGGACCAGGTGGGGTTCCTTTGGTCCTGGTCGCATCTCGGGCGTTACTCACAAATACGATATAGCTGCCAACGAAGATAGATGAGGTCGTCTTCTGTCCACTAACCCCACAACAGATCAAAGTGTACAGGCGTATACTTGTCATGGAGCCGGTGCAGAATATCATCCGGAAAGAAGAACTCTGCGACTGCGGGTCGAAGAAAAAGTTTGTTTTTCAAGAACAAACATGATAAACCATGATTGATGTTTCTCCCAAAGGCGTAAAGAATGCTGTCATCCTTTCGGCAAGGGCGACGTGCTGAAGTTCACGTCGATCCTGATCAAGGTCTCGAATCATTTAGCATTGATTCTTCCAGGTAATAACCATTGCCATTTGGATTGGATACGAAGCTGAGTGCACGTCTATAGCGCCTACCGATACTCCTGAGCAGGCAAGTGACTCTTGAGTGTCACCAACTTTCGCAGACTCTCATCTTCGAAATAGACCGCCCGCAATCGTGAGCTTGCCGACATTGTGTTTGAGGGGGAAACTGTCCCAAAATTCGGAACGGCTACGTTTCTGCCGTCGTTCTGCGGAAAATGGCTCGTAAGTCGTTCGCAAGCATGTTGACATTCTCAGGACATACCCTAAGTCATAGGTCCTCGATGCCCTGCTGAAAGATTGGCGGAAGGACCGATCAAACAAGGTTCTTATCTTTACAAAGTCGGTCAAACTGCTGGAAATGCTTGAATTCCACCTCGGCAAACATGGTGGGTTTTGACTCGGATGGTCAAGTTTTTGATTATTTACCCTGGTGTAGGCTACGGTTTTCTGAAACTAGACGGGTCTGTGGGTCAACCCGAGAGTGAGATATTGGTATGATTCAAGATGTGTAATGAACTCACCCGCGCACCACATCTAGGAATGCCTCTGATCGACAGGTTTCATGAAGACCCGGACGTCTACGTATTCTTGATATCCACCCTTGCTGGAGGAACTGGTCTGAATTTGACGGGTGCAAATAAAGTGGTCATCTTTGGTAAGTTTAACGCGGATTCCGTTAGATGTTCCGGTACTAACACACCATAGATCCCAACTGGAGTAAGTGTTTTTTTTCCCCGACAAGGCTCTCTCCCCTCACCAAAGTCGTGATCAGATCCTGCGCATGATTTACAAGCTATGGACCGGGCCTACCGTTTCGGTCAGACTCGTGACGTCCACGTATATCGACTTTTGGGAGCGGGGTCTATCGAAGAATTGATCTATGCCCGACAGCTTTACAAACAACAACAAATGGCGATCGGTTATCAAGCCAGTGTACAGACAAGGTATGGAGGTGGCGCTCGTAGTTTGAACTTGAACTGGAGCTCCGTTTGTCAGGTATTTTGCGGGTGTACAAGGGGATACCAATCGACAGGGCGAGCTCTTTGGTGCGAAGAATATATTTAAACTTCATGAGGATACCCTGGCGACTAAGCTGGCGGTGAGTCCTTGGAAATTCGCTTACAGGCGGGGCAGATGCACCTAATAGTGTCGACGGTTCGTAGATCGAGAGAGCATCTATCGTTGAACTGGATTGGGCGTTGGCGAATCTTGGCGGGAAGTCAAGGCGCCGGTCAAGGGCCAAAGATGAGTTGGTGCAAGATGTAGACCCTAAAGGGAAAGAAGATGTATGTGTGGCCCACTTGCTTCGGTGGATCTCGGGCGCTGATGAGTTGACTCATAGGCGGATTTGCGGGGATTGGCTGCTCTGCTTTTCGATGATGGTATGTGACCCTTCTCGTCCGACCCTTGTAGTTGCGAAGTGACGAGTGCATCGCTGCAGAACCACCAGAGATTGGTGATGAAAATGATGTACAAAAGACGCTTGGCGCAATCGGTGTGAAGTACAGTCACCGCAATGATGCCGTGCTTCTTCCCAGTCGGATTGAAGAGGAGCGATCGCGGAATGCACTCAAGGTAGGCGACACCAAGACATGGGTGTCTAGGATACTCACTCGATATTATTAGGAGCATAAACGACGGAAGACAGCAGCCGGGAAGTCCAAGGAGGCAAGCGAACGGCCAAAGACGCCTGAACCAGAGTGGCCACCCAAACGCAAACATCATAAAGCACCTCTCAGTCCAATGTCACAGTGAGTGAATGCTATTGTCCTTTTCGAGGGAAGAGTATTAACAAATATGCACAGGCTTGCTTCGAGACAAAGAGCCTTGATTGATCTTGGATATATCAAGGACCCGTCACATGTACCCGTGTTTGCCCAATCATTGTGAGTTCAGTTCGAGGACTGAGTGCACTGTCGGGTGATTTACTATTTGTTTTCAGTGGCAGAAAGTCTCTAGAAGAGCAACAGGAGATTATCGGAAAGTTGGATGAACGTTCGCGATCTTACTCGTAGCGCAAAAGGTTTGTTGGTACTTATTGAAAATACAAGGCAATGCCAAACATGTACTTGGATCTAATCGAATCGAGTTCCCTCTTGACCAAACAAGCGTCTGACCGATCTTGTATTCGCGTCGTTTTTTCTCCGACTTCGATGTTCAGTCACGATAATGTTGTGGACGACAGGCCTCCAAGTCCATGTAAGTTCATGAAGCGAAGTTGAAAAGCACTGATTTACCAGACGATACCGACTATCCAGCGGCCGAACCAGGGGGATTCCCCAGAGGGTTCCCTATTTTGCCAGAAGATATGGGAAAGATCGTCCCCTCCAGTTAGTTTCACAAATCATTTGGCGCAAGCTAAAACCCCACAAAGACCTCAACGATTTAGATTTACTACCAGAGATAGAGAAACTCACCCAAGTAAGTGTTCTCGTTTCAAGTTGTTTCTATCTCGCTCGGGTGTGAATGATGTGTCTGCAGGAGGCTTACGAAGAAAGTAGGGCGTCGGCGGGCACTCAGCTTCTAGTCTCAGAGCTTCAAGACCTTTCTTCCTTGCGAGCGGAATCATCCGAATCAAATTTCCTCGCTCAGATGGCTGAACTTGAAAATCATGGGTATGAAATAAGACGCGTTAAAGGTCCGTGCTGTAACTTGACTTGTGATCTGAACGAACATCTCGTTACGCTGTTTTCTCAGGCGACGGCGATTGTTTCTATCGAGGTGAGTCTTCTTTAACTAGGTTTATTCTCGTCTTTGATACATTTTAACATTTAGCGCTTGCGTTCGTTTACATTGAACGACTGGTGCGCTCATCCAATACTAAGCGTGAGGCAATCGAAGTCCTACTCCGATCAAATAAAGATAATGACGAGGACCTTCTTCGCGATGAAGTTCGTCCGATTATTGAAGGATTATCAGTGGTCCAACCGGACCTAACCGATTCATCTGCAAGCGATGGGGTCTTGAAAGTCTTTCAGATAGAACATAGTACGTCCACGACGGAGATTGACACTTACTCACGTTGAACCCAGCTTCCAACTATATCGTGTCGTACATGCGCAAGCTTACCTCTGACCGCATAATAAGCTCTGGCGATTTCAATGATGTTCTGGATAATAACGATACCCCTGAAATATTCTGCCAGCAGTTCGTGGACCCGCTCGGCAAAGAAGCAGGTGAATAGGGGCCCACACCTTTTCCAATGGATGGTCTGACTACGAGGAGACCACATACAAATCCAAGCTCTCGCTCAAGCATTGGATGTTTACGTCAAGATTGCTTGCCTCGATGGGAAACGGGCAGAGCTTCAGTTCCACTCTGTTCCATGGGAAGCACCAGAAGGACACGAGCCACTGGTCTTATTGTTAAGGTGAGCACAGCGACAATTATGTTCGGACGTACCCTGACGCCGTCGCTAGACATGGTCACTATGATATCCTACAGAAGAAAGCCCGACTAATGGGTGGAGACTGATACACATTTGTAAGTTGCGACTTTACGATGATATAACTTGATGTACAATATCTGTAAATACCCCAGTTTCACCGGGGGAAAGCAACTGCTGAGACAAACCTGGTGTGTGTAGATAGAAAATCTCAGCGTGCAACTTTTCAAGTCATCTCGGTGTATGATAATTACATTATGTACCAGGAATTCCGTCGGTGAAACACAGAACGACGTTCCCCGCCCATATTTCGTGTACAATAGTATTAACTGAAAGTTCGTGATTAAAGGCATGAAATGCGCCGGCCGATTTTACAAGATTACACAGCCGGCGCCTGAATGCGTCATCGAATAGTAGGGAGCGTAGGTAGTTCTGTCAGTGACACCGTTTGGCCTGCGCGTCGTTGATCACGGATTGACTTTCTCGCATTCAACCTGACAGGTTTATAGTAAGTAGCTCATGAACAACTCGAGTGGAAAGGAACCCTGCTTACACTGCCAATGCCGAATTAACATATACTGCGCGTTAGAGGGGCGCTAAGTCAGCTCACGCGAAGTGTTGAAAGCATGGACACGAAACACAAACTTTTACTCAGCATGCCACCAGGAGCAGCAGTGAGGAATTGACCGATGAGTCCAGTTTGTACGAAATACTGCAAGGGAAAAGTGGGTGTTCTAGTCCATTATTCATTCGCTGAATGGTGACTTACGAGGAGGACCAATGCTAAAGAAACGAGGCTACGTGATTGCCAGTGAGATGTCAACCTCGTGCTTGCTACTAAACAAATTTAGCTTTCTGAACTTACAATGAAAGTAGCCCCATCTCTATGAATACGACAGATATACTCTTCACGTAGTTCGTTCGTCTGAAACGAGTATTTTATGAGAAATTCACTGCCTTGGAAAAAAGGACAACCATTACCGATGGCGAATCGCCCCGGTTCTTGAAGGGTGAAGATACACGAATACAGAAACCGTGATGATGGCGTCGCAGATACAGCTAGCGAGCGAAGACATTGGCGAGAACTAATGGAATTTGTGAGGCAGAAACCAAAGTCTTGTGCTATGAATGTATACCTTGGTCGAGAAGAGCGCATCTGGTGTTGGTGTGTGAAATCTGTGATAGTTAAGTTACGGGGTCACCAAATGTACCCCTACTTACATGACATTGATGCACACTAGACATGTATGATTAGTTGTCCTCAAATTCCTGAAATGAAGATGGACGGACTCATGCCAAGAACTATAATTGCATAAGCTCTCAGGATCTTATATTACACAGTGACTTACCAAGCTGAGCCAGTGCTGTAATGAGCTATACAAAGTTGACCTCAGCGTGTTGGCTCTTATCAGGGCCTGAAACCATACCACTGCACCGGTAACAATCCTGTTCTGAGCACTTACTTTACGTTGAGATTGGTTAGGTTAATGGCCGGAGCACTCCGAAACAACCTGAAGAAACTCACTGATCCACACCCTGTGAGCGTAAAAGCTGGTAGATGAAAAGCTGGGATCGTCTATTTCACAGGGCCAAATGTCATCAAATCTCACCATTGCACCAGGAATGTTATCCAGTACTAAAGGATTTTATCAGTCTAGGATATCGTGTGAGATAGAACGACGCACGCCAAGGAGGACGCCCATCTTGCAAGAATTCGTTCTCAATCGTTGCACTCAGAGTCAGTGGCAAACTCACCAACATCTGCCTATCGCATTCCTTCTGATTAGTGATAATATCGAAGCTTACCATCTCAAACTTACCAGGGGAGATAAAAGACACATTCGCGTGATGTATTCCGCCGGCATGATATCAAAATTGACCAGTAAATGCCGACCAACGAGTACATGTGCAGCGAGTCGAGCATGCTTTCGAAGCACTAAGTAAAAGGTATAGCGGTTGGTAAGGAAGTGTTGCCATACAATAGAACAAGGACCTTTTGTCGAACTCCGATGAGTAATGAAAAACGAGGTACGGTGTGTCACTCACCAGTCCTCGCACAAGCCTCGTGTCATTTGGAAAGGCCCGGATATAGAATACAGACTGGCCAATTGTGATGCCATAGAGGCTGAAAGATGAGAAATGAGTGACGGACAAAAAATAGGTCGAGGAAGCATACAGAGAGGCTATGGTGTAGCCTGAAACCGAACCTGTCAATCAGTCTTCTCGAGGCGCTGATATCATGGCTCACCAATTACACCTGGCCCCCACATCAACTCTAATGAGATCGTTGGAGGGGCGGACATGATGATGCTTGTAAGGAAGATGACCTGGGGATAGACAGACTTGGGCACGTAAGAGAACAATCACGGCAATAAAACCTCCTCATGATCAGGGTGCAGTATGTCGGGAACCTTTTACTTGGCATGTCATGCATATGGCAAGTCGCCTGCATTTCCGAAGCACACTCTCGGAGATCCGACTTTATACCGTTGACACATATGACCCTAACCAGTAATTTATCAAGGCGAGGGTCCCAACATCTCGGAGTGCGACCAGTGCGGGTATTCAATTCGACCACGCTGGGACGGAATTGTTGACGCTGGGAGTCGCGGATCCGGGCTTCAAGCTTCAAGTTCCTCGCAATTCAATCTTCATTGAATAGCAAGGCACGATGGGAAAAAAAATACTTACACCGCGAGCATGCTACGGTGGAGGTAAATGAATGTCAATTGTTGCTAGGCGAGCAACTCGTAGTAGGCTGAGCTGTGGCAAATTGACAATTCTACTGCCGCTGAAAGTCCGTGAAAAAAAAATTCAGAGTAGTTGAGGAGCTGCTTCCGCGAGTCCGTGTGGTACACACTTCTGGAGTCTTACCTATTGTGGACCCACTCGTCAACCTGAAGGGAACACTAGAAGTTATGGTATAGTAATGCAGATGAGTCATGGATTAGAAGGTGATGCGAGCATAATTGCAGCCCGATTGAAGTCGGGACACAGACTCACAGGCTGTGCCCAACCACACTGAAGGCTATATGTAACTCAGCATAATGTAAGAGCATGTACATAGATGCACATCCTGTCCCCGCCTCTGCCGGTCCCAATCACCGATTCCCAGAAGAATCCGCGATTAATCAGAGCAGATTAGCTCTATCATATGTGGTGCATAAATCCTAAGGCTGGGGAAGAACGGGTAGTATAATCCCAGGGAGGAGTCGCCTGGCGTTGAGTGGTGTCATCGAATGGTCGGTATCGTTGGAAGCTCTATGGCACGCTGCTGTTCTCGGATAGACTTGCGAGCATTCAAACTACCGTTCATCGATACAATCATTAGCACTGGCCATGCCCGTGAATCTGTTGTCGAGGAGATCCACTTACACACTAAGCATTGAGTTCACATATGCTACAAAAGGATTGCATTAGTTGCAGGGCGGATGGGGTGACGGAAACTTACTTTTACTGAGTATAGCCCCGGGCGCTGCGGTAAGAAGCGCGCCTAGTTGGCGATCCTGCATATAAAACTGGGGAACCAAACTAAGTTCGAATTGACGTGTATGTCCAGACCGAGAGGACTTGCCAAGATCACCATCGCCAGCGCATTGATACTAGAAAACATGAACGAGTGGATCGCATGAGACAGCCGCTCACGACTTACCAAGTGAACAACCCCATTTGTACAAATACGTCATTCAATTTTTTGATGTAGTTGCCTGATCTCCTGTAAAATCGGTGAGAGTAAGATCCACGTGGTCCTGATGGAGTTACAGGAGAGTACCGTCTGGCGCCTGTCCTTGCAGGCCGCAAGTAATATGCTATCGAAAGTGTGATGGTGACATCACAAGAGGCGCTTGCGACTGCGGACAACGGTAAAAACTAATGGTGCAGTTCATTGTTACACAGCGTTGGATCGCGGAGATGATCACCATACCTCAGTGTTAGAGAGTTCTTTTAATGTTGGGTAGCGGATCCTGCAGAGAGGTGAATGGTAAGTTGGACCATCGTCATTTTAACACTCACAGATCCACTACAAACACTAAAGCATTGGAAATCCAAGATTGGAGTTCAGCAGAGGCATCGAGATTTCAAACCGAGATATACGAACACAAGCCTAGCACTGGTCAATGTTAGCGCAAGCACACAAAAAAATCATCGAGCACTCACGAAGTTGAGCGGTTCCAAACAAGACCTGTCATCGTTGAATTCAGTTGGCCTCCGCGATTATTTCTGAGCCATACCACAGCTGTCGTGACAACTCGATTATGATCGCTGACTGTGAGACAGGCCTGATGAGTGAGGAAAACGGAGAGAGACCTTGTGACCCACTTATCCAGACCCTATGAGCATAGAAGCTATCGTGACGTTAGTTCGGTGACAGAACTTGAACAGTTCCCAAATCGGCTTACCTTTGGACTATGAATGTTACCCAGAACTTCGAAAAAGTCATCCACGAGAAAAGTTGTCTAACATTGGAATGTTCCTTACGACAGTTACAATGCCGACCTTCAGTTGACTGTATTCAGCATTCATCGACTTGAAATAAATTCGCCTCTCACAATCACCGACCTAAGTTGAAGTGAAGATGTAACATTATGAAGTGCGTCGTGCATCATCATTTCACAGAGAAACATACGCAGGAAGTAATAGGCAATCCGTGGACGTGCTTGAGTGACACTCGACCAAAATGTGGTGGTAGAACTGGGTTAGCGAGAACGTTTGCGCACTGTCGAGGATGCTACTCGAAAATAAGCAACGGGGAAGAGGATTCCGGCACAGCTTAGGATCTCACAAAACGATGAAAACCTGTCAACGTGGGATCCATGTATCCATCGAAATGAGCCCTAGGACGAAACATAGTCACAGGATAAATCTTACCAAGCTTTTCAGGGCGCGCTTGTCCCGTGGAAATCCTCGCACATAGAAGATGAACTGACAAATTCCGACTCCATAGAGGCTGTGTCGCCAGTTAGGTCGTGTCAGAACCAGCTAAACCGACATACGCTGTTCCAACCATCAAACCTGCAAGTTCGACGATAACTGATTAGTACCGATTTATGGCCAATGCTCGATACGTACCTATAAAACCAGGCCCCCAAAGCAAGTTATAGGGGAGCGCGCTCATGGTGTGCGCAATGCAGGATGGAAAGGGCGTCCATAAACCAAGTGTATGCCACTTACTTAATGGAACATTGATTCAATTGCTCCCACCCCGGGCCTGTGTTTCGAAAGCAGCCTTGCGAGCTCTGATTGGTTGGGTCGGTCAGTCAAAACCCGGCGGTCCTCGGCTAGTAAAGCCCATTTACATAAATCACAATGCGTCCGAGTCGCATCTGGTCGCATCAAGGAATTGAACCAAACGTAGAGATTGTTGGTCGGTAGGTGCGATCCGATTGTGTGTTTACTCCCACCGACGGGATGGGAGCATTACAGTAATGCTTCGATGGGCAGGGCTTCACTGGCATGAGTGTGCCACTGAGAGGTTTCCCTGAGTGACAAGGTACTGTAGCCCAGTGTAGTCCCCGTGTGGGCCCATCGTTACGAGAGACAGTCAGGTTTGACATTTGACAGCCTGAGTTTAAGCCAGCTGATTCAGAGGATATCACTCTCGGGTATCACTACTTGCCTTGGATAAGATTGTGTGCGAGCAGCATCTATGACTGTCTGACCGCCACCGCCATGTTCATGGTTTGCGACTTTTCCATTGTGCCGCTGCATGGCGTGTGCCCGTGGCACTTCAAACACTGCGTCCATTCCCTTTCAAACCCACGTCGCAAACATCACCGGGGAAATTCTGGTAGTTGGCATGCGGTTGTAACGGTCGGCGTATTGGCCCGATCTGACCCCTCTGTGTGCAGTATTAGATTCGATTCCTGCGATGACAGACACTTGGACAGGTGCTAAGACCGACATCTGACCAAAGTATGGGGATAGAACCATAATAGCGATAGTATGGATATTGTCGAGGATGCTATCCAGAAATGTGTAAGGCCCAAGCTGTCACAAGTCGTAGGATGGGGCTCGCCAGGCCTTTCAGGGCGAGATTGTCGTGCAGTGTGTAGAATTTAGGTTGGTTGATACAGTTACGAGTTGGTTCAAGTTACGAGAGTTCGACGTTGGGTTCGACGTTGGTCAAGTACTTCCCAGTTGACAACTTGATCGGTTACCTTTGCTAGACTTGACTGTATTAGGGAGTCGATGTGGTTCGGAAGATATCACTTTCGGTATCACTACTTGCCATCGAAAGCCCACCTACCACTCATGTCCCCAAACTACGAAACCTGGTCCAAAGAGGACCTCATCGCTCGTCTCACCGAGCTCGACATCCGCGCCAAAGCTGGTCCCAGTCACAAAAACCTGTACCACAAAAAACGGCCCATCTCACCACCCCCCGCCGGAGCACGTCCATTCAACTTCAAAGATTACCCCCGTCGAAAGATCGCGGTCAAATTCTGTTATTCGGGATGGGATTACAACGGTCTGGCGTATCAGATCGACCCGACACCTCTGCCAACTGTGGAGGAGGTACTGTTTCGGGCGTTTGCAAAGGCACGGTTGGTCGATCCGGAGGGTGGTCTGGAGGGGTGTGGATGGGAGAGGTGCGGGAGGACGGACGTGGGTGTGAGCGCAGCTGGACAGGTGGTTTCCCTCTGGGTACGGAGCACAGTCGGCGCAAACACATCCCTACCCTCAGCGTCCGAAGCTGGACCATCCGATCTTGCAGCCGAACCAAAGAGTATACCTGATACAAGCCCCTCAGACACCGACTCCGAATTCCCCTCCTTCGACCTCGTCGACGAACCCCCCTCCAACTCCTCCGCCCCTCCCCAACGCACCTCCGAACTCCACTACGTATCCATCCTCAACCGCGTCCTCCCTCCCTCCATCCGTATCCTCGCCTGGTCCCCAGTCTCCCCCACCTTCTCCGCCCGTTTCAACTGTCAACACCGTCACTACAAATACTTTTTCACCTCCCACTCCCTCGACGTTTCCCTCATGCAACAAGCCGCCACCTACCTCATCGGCGAGCACGATTTCCGAAATCTCTCTAAACTGGATCCTGCGAAACAAATCACGGACTTTCATCGGAGGATTCACAAGGCGGAGATTTCGCGGGTCTCTGGCTCTGGTCAGGGTGGGGACGAGGACGAGGGTGGGGACGCACACGCGATCTATGTCCTCGATCTCGTCGGCACAGCGTTCTTGTACCATCAAGTGAGGCATATCATGGCAGTTTTGTTGCTCGTCGGCACGGGCCTCGAACCTCCTTCCATTGTTCCTACTCTGATGAACGTAGACGGATCTGAAAGATCACCCTCGCCCTCCTCCGAACCCCTGCCCATCGTCGATCGAAAACCGGACTACCAAATGGCAGACGCCCTCCCTCTCATGCTATGGGATTGCGCCTTTTCGGATTCAGACGTACGGTGGCAGACCGGTAACAACAACAACAACGACGGTGACGATAACGACAACGATAAAGACGACGAGGCCAGTCGCGAATCGGGTACCACCAAGGGTAACAACTTGTATCAGCAGCTCCATTCCATTCATCAGCGCTCGCTCATACACGCTTGCCTCGAATCTTATTTTCTCGAGGCTGCCGCTCGATTCCATCCACGACCTCTGCAGTATTTCCCGTTCAGTCTGACAGGATTGACGACGTCTACGATTCCGCCGCTAGGGGACAAGGATCCAGTGCTCGGCGTGCCCTTGGGTGGAGGTACATATCGAAGGGGAGTCAAATATGTTCCCATACTTGAGCGAAAGAGGCTCGATCACGTCGAAGTTGTCAACGCGCGCTATCGGAATGGCAAGGGTGGTCGTAGAGCTGAAAGGCTGGAGGCAGCGAACAGTGGAGGGGCAGATGATGAGTAGTCGAGGACGTGATCGGGCGATTTCCACCGAGTACTACCTTACGCAACCCTTATAGTCCGAATAATGACAGAAACATGGACAGTATGATTGGCAGTAGAAAGAGAGCGTCATGTTCGTTCATTAGATACAGGTGTGCTGTACAGGGAATAGCTAAGCAAAGAGAAGTTGTGGAAAGCTTCCAAGCTTCTAAGAGTGTCTGATGCATGTCACCGGTGATGATGTCGTGGCTCTACTCGAATGGCCCGTTGTTCAGGTAAACATAGGCATCTTCTGTAGATGGAACAGGGTTCCCATTAAACAGCTCTGCAAGACGCTCGTCTGGAAAGAGTGGTTGAGCAGCAGGTAGCTTGGAAGGAACGAGCGACCTACAAGTAGAACAGCTATCGATGTGCTCGAAATGCTTCAGCGCCCAAGTCGTTCCGGCGGCAGCTTCATCCCTTCGTCTTTGTCTTTGCTCGTTCTAGATCACGTTGGTCAGAACATGTCGGTCAGACGGTGATGAAACCCATACCTCGATCTTGCTCTTCTCCTTAGCTGCGGTCTCGAAGTCACCTTCCCTGATACCCTTGGCAACGGCATACCACAAACGCCTGCTTTCCCATTCGCCTTGTTGCTCAGCGGGCGGGACAGTGACTTCCTCTTTGGGAGAGGTGACGTCGTGGAAAGTAGCGCCAGTGGACTTGTCCGTCGAGGTGGTGTGCCACGTTCCTTGAATGACGCGCTCCGAAGATTGCGAGGGATGTGCGACCGTGGCCTTAAATGAGTGCGATGTACCAGAAAAGTAACCCTTCCCCTTGTACTCGATCTGAGCACGCGATAATCAGTATCCAACCATAGAACGTTGACAAGAAACATACCACCGACAGCCAGCCATTCGAGCCCTGGATGTAGCTTGTTTCGGCTAGCTCGATGTAAGGAGAGCCATACCAAAGACCGTCGATACGAAGACGTGGTAGGGTAATCAAATATTCTTCCTTCTCGCCAGATGGCAGGTCAAGTGTTAAAATGGCATGACCGACCTGTTTGACAATAATGCTGCCACCTGGTCATACGTGTGAGCCAACGGGGAAACAGCGCAGAGCGAACTACAAACCGCTGAAACTCGTCTTTTGGGCATTGTGGCCGGTCAGGAGAACACCCTTGGCTTTATTGGCTATGCGATAAGCAGTAATGGGAGGGTGATGTGAGACTTGCTCGACGACCAGGGTCGTCTTGCCACCCCGTTCCTTGTTCTCCGGCCAACAGCCGTAGAAAAGCCTAACATCGTGAGTCGAGAACACATCGTAATTCTTGCTGAATACTCACTCCCCAAGCACAGGGTTTAGAGGCCTTGATCGGGATTAGATAGGAATGATATACAGGTCGAGGTCACTTACTTTTTCTCGGAACCCATCGATTCATTGCGCGACGTATATTGACCCTTGAGGGTGCTCTGAATAATGTTTAGATGAATTCCACCGGTCAAAAAATCATTGGAAAAGTATTACAATGAACCATCTTAGGACAGCCAGTGCACGATCTTCCTCATTCCGAGCGTCCGCAATCTTCGCAAACAGTTCGGGACGTTCACACCAGTACGCTACAAACGGATCAGTGAGGCCTACAGGTACAAGCAATACTACATACCAGGGAACTCGGTAAGCGATGTTGGGGACAGAATGAACGGAGGTGCCGTCATGGACGATAGATCTCCGGTGAAGCCAGCGAGGCTGGACGAACGAAATGTTCAGTATACTGCATCCATCGGGGGGGATCACCAACGAACGATTTGAGAAACGAGGTCCAACTACTCTTCTGCGCTGCAGGCACGGCCTATATAGTGACGAACGAGGTGGATCGGGGGTTCGACATGCAGGCAGATTTGTGTTTATGTTGGTTACGGTCAGATCTCAGGAAAACCTTTGACAGACTTGCCTCGCCAGCTTGTTCGGACATCTTGCTATAATCCTTGGAGAAGTAAATAACGGGTTGGGAATGGTCGAGGTTGATGGTCAAGAGCAAATTAGGGCAATGCTGCTGCGACCACTCCATTATTACAAGTCACGTGATGTCTCACCCTAAGACTCTAGAGATCGAGGGTAGATACCGCAGGAAAAGTGATACACAACTATCGGGACAAAGGACGATATACTACAGCAAGAGAAGAGAAATAGCCAACTACAACGCTTCCTCCGCAGAACGTCGCACCAACCGTCGCACCTTCTTCTTGTAAGCTATCAAGGCGGGTGAGCTATCTATACCCAGGGGAGCAAAGAACCATACCGGCGAAATCAGTGCGAATCTCCTTCGCTGCGTCGACGTTAGCTGGGCTGTCCGTGTTCGGAGTGTCCGAGGACAGAAGAGAGATGACACTGATGAGCTACAATACACGGACACGATGGTCAGTCATCATACTAACGAGGGATGCGACAAGAATCGTACTATGGTCTCGACCGTATGAACAGGCATCCATCGTTCGCCAGCATCCTCGTATCCGTACTGGTCATCACCGGGAGCGTGCTAAACATCTCTAGGTAAATGTCCCGATTTGTACGAATGGATCCGATTCTTACCAAAATTGAAATGCAGACAACGCCATCCGGGTAGACTGAATACGGTCGTTTAGCCATGCATCTAATTGGTTCGGGTAAAAGATAGCTGACTGTTTGGGTGCCACATTGGCGTGATAAACCTCATCTTGGGAGGCAACAAAGGATACTCGGAGGGAAACGTCAACCGCGCCTTGAAGAAACCGCCTTCGCTGATGATAAATGGCGTCAGCAGCCATCGAAGTCCGATGGTGGGAGTAGTATTTACTAGAGGGTGTCGGGAGGCCTTTGTCGCAGATCAGCAGGGCCACAACGCCAACACGATGGAAGAGCCACTCACCCGATAATCATGACTTCCCATTCGTACAGATTGTTATCATCAACGAGTCCTTTTCCCATAATTCTGTCAGGAATCCGTTGGAGATCTACATTACGGGAGGAGACTGGCCGTACCTGCAGAGAACCCCTGGACAGGGCGTTTCGTGAGCTCGGTGAGTTGGCGACGGAGAAGGAGGGAATTAGAAGGTTGTGGTGCTGGCGAGTGCGACATGGCGAATGGAGTTCTTAGCAGCGGGCAAGTTCGCGCAGTAGAACAGAAACAGAGCAAGGAGTCAAAGGGCGTGGCCTTGAGGTCACTCCTCGCCAGCGTGATCGTGTGAAACAAAGCTGTGACAACTGAGTTACAAATTGTAATACAAAGTGGTAGGTTCAAGAAGCGAAAACCATTTATTACAGGGTGATATGAGTCGTGAGGAGGATATCCCTGTCCTGGTCTGAAGAATTCCGTCTTGCAAACCCTTCCATGTTCAGTATAAGATGGCTCCCCTGGGAGTAAGTATGCGTTCATGTTTCACCGACCCTTGATTGAAACTCGATACAGTACTTACAGCAGATGATTGAAGAGAGACTGTCCAGCTTCGCCTACTCGTTAAACACACATTATCAGATAGAAAAATCCGACTCACAAAAAAGCAGCCACGGACCGATGATCGTCGAGTCCACATATAGCCAGAGAAATACCAGTCAGCACTGTAGCATGCAGATCGGAATCAGTGAGCTACGCCAACAGGATACCTGGAGTGACGACTCACAAAACATAGTAACATATATACTTGTTGCATCTCGCATGAGAAATGATACAATAGGTGTCCTCCCCCACCCAAGTTGGGCACTGATGACAACCTTGTAGATCGTCAGGCCCACCATTACACTTTGAACTCCCAAGAATATTGCTCTGCGGTGCTGCCGTCAGCACGCGAGCACAAGTTTCGAAGGGTAAACAGCTCACGCATGAATTGTCGCGACATCTCCAGTCGGGCGAGGTAGCATGCAAGTCTCAAAATATGTCACAGAGGCAGATCGAGATACACTGATTGAAGCGGTGACCAGATCTGAAAGTATCAGGGCTCCGAGGAAGACAGCCATTTTACGATTTCGATTGAACAATGCAAAAACTGACAAGACAAAACACACAACTGTGAAGTCGGTTTCGTGAAGCCTCTTGAGCTAGTGCTCACCTCTGGTTGCCAAAGTAAGTTCGAGCATAAATGTCGTAATCTGCACTGTGACTATCATATATTGATACCATGACGTGCAGAGGTGGTCAGGTAGATCCCCTGACGATAAACTCCATGAAATGGTGTGGTGGAATCTGATATAAAATCAGTGACCCCAACATGGTGGACAAATTCTGACATACACTTGTGCAAGCAGCGGAATATAACGGAGATAGAAGTAGAACAATTTGAACACGGTGTTACGCATCCTGCGCAGTGCGAATGTTAGGCTACGCCTGACATAGTAACACACCAGATGGACCTACGACCAGATATATTCCACCTCGTCGTTGAACGACAGCAGAAAGTCCCAGACCAAGAAAGTTAGCGAAGCCACTTTGCTCCTTTCAGCCCAAGAATTGACGCTAGCGGCTACACTGACAGGACCTACCCATGTGGTATTCGACATCACGCAAGGCGTGAATACATGTGACAGAGAAGTTTGGGTACCTGGCACCTAATGGCATTTAGGACGAGTGACTTTGAGGCTCAGTTTTCAAAGAGGGATGCGGAGCATGGCCGGACAAATGGGAAGAGGTTATATTCATCAAACATGGGCCGGTTCGAGGCCTACTATTCCCATCTCGTATCATAGGCACTATACGGCATTGAAGGTCTGATGTTGGTTCTTGTTGGGTTCCGTAGGCTCGAGCTCAGTTGATGTCTCAGTTGGTGTTTGGTGAGAAAATTGTAGCCGCCAGCGCGGCCGATTCGTGGGTTGAGGACTGATTGATTGATTAAGGAGGGCGACAGCGAACAGACTCACCAATACGAAATCATACATACCAATAAATTGCCACACGACCAGATGATGATCGATGACTAGTAGTAGTAGTAGTACTAGTCTTAGTCTACTTACGTAGCAATTGAGCGTGACCACAGGTCACGTGAGCGCTCGGTATACCAAATCCTAAAGCCAATCCTAAGCCAGTAACTTAAGCTACCGAACTCTTATGATAACTCCTCGGTCAGTCTGCCATGGTTGCACCTATGGAGGAAGATGACTGGGAACAGCTAAGTCGGACGAACTGGCGTGGATTGGGCATTGCAGATCCAATAAAAAATGTAGAGGTATGCCTGATCCTCAATCTCACATCACGTTGCAGTCTCCGAGACGAGTCATAGGATAAATGGCTATTGCTACCCGCTTTCCTCAAGGTGAAGGGTCTCGTGAAACAACATATCGACTCGTTCAACTACTTTGTCGATACAGATATCAAGAACATCGTGAAAGCCAACCACAAGGTCACTTCAGATGTCGATCCCCGATTCTGGCTCAAATACACCGACATACACGTCGGATTCCCTGACCGCACGGATCTCGACGCCATCGACAAAAGTATAACCCCTCACGAATGTCGCCTACGCGATATCACATACTCCGCACCTATCCTTGTCACGATTCAGTATACTCGCGGCAAAAACGTCGTGAGGAGGCCAAATGTTAACATCGGCCGACTGCCCATCATGCTCCGGAGCAGCAAATGTATTTTGACAGGACGCAACGAGGCGCAGCTTGCTCGCATGAAAGAGTGTCCCCTTGATCCCGGTGGCTACTTCGTCGTGAAAGGCACCGAGAAGGTCATTCTAGTCCAGGAGCAACTGAGCAAGAACAGGATCATCGTCGAAACCGATCCCGTCAAGGGCGTCGTTCAAGCCTCATGTACCTCGTGAGCGTTGAAATTCCATGACACGTGCGAGTCCCTCTCACATCGTCTGTATTCCAGCTCGACTCACGGTGGTCTCAAGTCCAAAACCTATGTCGCCACTAAGAAGGGCAAGATATATCTTCGCCACAACTCCATTCACGAGGACGTCCCCATCGTCGTTGCTCTCAAGGCATTGGGTATCCAGTCAGACAAGGAGATCCTCTTACTTACCGCCGGTACCACGGAGGCGTACAAATCCGCCTTCTCCGCAAATTTAGAAGAGGCCGCTAAACTCGGTGTATTCAGTCGCCATCAGGCCCTGGAATGGATTGGATCTAGGGTAAAGATTAATCGCAAGGTTGTGGGCCCGCGAAGACCCGCCTGGGAAGAGGCACTGGAGGCACTTGCAACAATAGTGCTAGCCCATGTGCCCGTCGTCGGGTTGGACTTCCAGTCAAAGGCTATCTTCGTTGCGACGATGACGCGACGTGTTCTCATGGCCATGGATGACGAAAAGATGGTCGATGATCGTGACTATGTTGGAAACAAACGACTCGAGCTGTATGTGTCATCTGATATCCTCTCGGTCTGACACTCACGCAGATTCGATTTCAAGCGCCGGCCAGTTGCTGGCTCTGCTGTTTGAAGATCTATTTAAGACCTTCAACGCAAACCTTAAATCTGCAATCGACAAAGTTCTGAAGAAGCCCTCTCGCACGAACGAATTTGATGCATTCAATACAATGCAGTTCCAGGGTGATCATATCACCTCCGGTTTCGTCCGAGCCATTTCCACCGGAAACTGGTCTCTCAAACGGTTCAAGATGGAGAGAGCGGGCGTTACCCACGTTCTCAGCAGGCTGAGTTTCATATCCGCTCTCGGAATGATGACCCGCATTTCATCTCAATTCGAGAAGACTCGCAAGGTCAGTGGACCTCGTGCTCTACAGCCCAGTCAATGGGGAATGCTCTGTCCCAGTGACACACCGGAAGGCGAAGCATGTGGTCTTGTGAAGAACCTCGCACTGATGACGCATATCACCACCGACGTGGAAGAAGAACCCATCATACGTTTAGCGTTCATGCTCGGGGTGGAAGGTTCGCACATCGCTTTATCGCTATCAATATCTCGACAACTCATCGACAATGTTACAAAGATATCAGTCTGGCCACCGGCACGGAGATATACGAGCCTCACACTTTCGTGGTTAACGTAAACGGAACAATAGTCGGTTTGACGCGACATCCTGCCCGGTTCGTTGGCAACTTCCGAAGGCTCCGCAGGGCGGGCCGTGTCAGCGAATTTGTCGGTGTCTACGTGAACCATCATCACCACGCTGTTCATATCGCGAGTGACGGAGGGCGGATATGCCGGCCGATGATCATTGTTGAGAACGGGGTACCGAGAGTTACTTCGGAACATATCGCGGTGAGTAGCTCACAGTGCGATGGTACGGACGTCGCTGACGTTACCTCCCGAGCAGCAACTGAAAGCCGGGAAAATGGCATTTGACGACTTTTTGCACCGCGGACTTGTGGAGTATCTTGACGTGAACGAAGAGAATGACTCTTACGTCGCGCTGTACGAGTCGGATATCGTGCCCGCAACAACCCATCTGGAGATAGAACCCTTCACGATCCTCGGAGCCGTCGCTGGGCTCATTCCCTACCCGCATCATAATCAATCCCCCCGTAATACCTATCAATGCGCCATGGGTAAACAAGCAATAGGGGCGATCGGCTACAACCAGTTCAACAGGATCGACACTCTACTTTATCTGTCCGTCTATCCTCAACAGCCCATGGTGAAGACGAAGACTATCGAGTTGATCGGTTATGATAAATTACCTGCCGGTCAAAATGCGACCGTGGCTGTCATGAGTTACTCCGGATATGATATCGAGGATGCCCTGATTCTTAATAAAGTGAGCGATGATCCATTTCTGTCCACGTTTGGCACAGTCTAACATTGTCTTGTGATGTAGGCCAGTCTGGACCGCGGTTACGGTAGATGTCAAGTGTTGCGAAAGAATGCCACGCTCATCCGGAAATATCCCAACGGAACGTAAGTCTGGTTTTGCTTTCTATTTAGTAGTGTGTTTCGACGCTCAATTCCTTCTAAGTTTCGATCGGCTGGCAGACGCTCCGGTCGACGAGAATGGAACTATCCAAAAAAAGTACGATATTGTCCAGTTGGATGGTCTCGCAGGCGTGGGTGAAAGAGTCGATCCAGGGGATGTCTATGTGAACAAGCAGACCCCCACGAATGCAAACGACAACACATTCACTGGCCAAGCTGCCACGGTTCCCTACAAGAACGCGCCGATGTCTTACAAATCCCCCGTGGCTGGGTACATCGACAAAGTTCTGATTAGCGATACCGAAAACGACCAGACGTTGATCAAGGTACTGATCCGTCAGACACGGAGACCAGAATTGGGGGACAAATTTTCGTCTCGGCATGGTCAAAAGGGTGTTTGTGGCTTGATCGTGAATCAAGAAGACATGCCGTTTAATGACCAGGGGATCAATCCTGGTACGAGATCTTCTTTTGGGGTTTTCGGGAATTTGTCGGTCTTGATGCGAATGCTCTAGATACTATCATGAATCCCCACGGTTTCCCCTCGCGGATGACTGTCGGCAAGATGATCGAACTGTTGGCTGGCAAGGTTGTTCATTCCCGTCATCGCTTCTGATTGTCTATTCATTTTTGCTTTTGGTTAGGCCGGCGTTCTCAGCGGCAAGCTTCAGTATGGGACGGCCTTTGGCGGGTCCAAGGTAAGTGACATGAGATGTTTTACCCTAGTTGGGCTGGTTCAAACGTGTCGCCTTCAGGTTGAGGATATGTCACGGATCTTGATTGAAAACGGGTTCAATTACGCCGGGAAAGATATGCTTACTAGCGGCATTACCGGCGAGCCAATGGAAGCCTACGTTTACTTTGGACCAATATACTACCAAGTGAGTGTTTTAATTATCCCTGATTCGTGGCATCGCGCTCATGATTCATTGCAGAAACTGAGTGAGAAAAATCTTGGCCTGTCAAATGATCGTGCCACGGATTGATTGACTTTTTTATATATCCGCTACAGAACACATGGTCATGGACAAGATGCACGCTCGCGCGAGGTACGATCATACGATCCTGAGAATTGCCAGCGCATAGTTTGCTTATTCAGAGCTTCACAGAGGGCCACGTGCAACGTTGACTCGACAGCCTACCGAAGGTCGGTCCCGCGAGGGAGGTCTGCGATTGGGAGAGATGGAACGCGACTGTCTGATCGGCTACGGCGCAACTCAACTGCTGCTTGAGCGTTTGATGATTTCTTCCGACAAGTTCGAAGTGAACGCTTGTCAAGAGTGTGGTCTTATGGGCTACAATGGCTGGTGCACATATTGCAAAAGTTCAAAGAAGATGGCGAAACTCACCATTCCTTATGCTGCAAAATTACTCTTCCAGGAGGTTAGTTACCCCCCCTTTGTTATCAAAGCACGTTCCTCGCTAACCACCGCTCAAAAAATGCAGCTAATGGCGATGAACGTCGTACCACGCCTCGTGCTAGATGATGCTTGAGAACTGTATTATGTATCGAGAACCTAATTCTATTCCAAATTCCCTAGCAACCTGCCCTGTCGGACGAGAAAAGAGCCGACCTCGTCTTCTATGCGATCAATCAGAACATACCAAGCTGTATTTGCTGTTCTCCCCAAAAACGAACAAGGGCGCATAGCCATTCATTTGTCGCACCCGGCCGGCTCATGGCTCATGCACATGGGTGGCGTGCCACCTTTTATGGGGAACCCAATCATGAAGAAGATGACGGTTCATTTTCCATCATTCACCGGCTTAGTGAGTAGGGCTCTGGCTGGCTGCTTGCGTGGATTCTGTACAGTTGGGGCTGTACCTGGTTCTTATCAACGGTGATAAGATAGTGAAGGGAACATGACTTCTTTCGCGGAAGCAAAACGATGAAGGGGCCCGGGGTGGGGAACGTCTTACGGTACTGCGGGGTGAGAAAGCTTTTGCAAGGCAATGCTAGACTGCGGCCTGTTCCGTTTTTTTCCTTCCCTCACCGATTCATTGGGGCAGCCACTCAAAACTCAGATCTCAGATCTCGATAGCACACTGAGTAAAGCAAAATACGCACGGTTATTAAAATCGTGATGGATGTCCCAGAGGAACAAGGCTGGCTGGGTAAGAGACCAGCCATGACGTGTCCCTCTTGTCAGAAAGATATCCAAGAGGGGAATAAACATGGTGAGACAAGTTTAGGATCTGGCAAAGTCCCGACGACAGATTACCGCCGAACCGAACTTGATGGGTATTGATTGGACAAAGATGGATGCGAAAGCGCATGCCCCAAACCGGAGCAAGGACTCGCGGGCTCAAGGTTCCACTAGGTAGGTCTGGACTTAGGCGGACGGTTTACGCCCCCGGGATCGAGATTTGGAACGCCGGTCTGCGTTAGAGTACCTCGTGATGGATGATATGGAGCTACGTTGGACATTCACTTGTAATTAAGATGAGGAACGAACAAAGAGCTGCGCCGCGGTAAATAAGCGCTCGCGGAGTTTGGAGAATGCATGGTGGTCAGACTACGCCCCAACTGAACGTACTACCCTGCACTACCAGACGAACTCTTTCTTAGCGGTCGAATCACGATCATCGTACAATGAACTCGAGAGGATCCTCGACCGCACTGCGGAGATTGATGACAGAGTACAAGCAACTCACCTCCGGAGGTTCGCACATCCCTGTGTCTCCTCTATTCGCTCTCAAGCTCACACTGCGTCCCCAAGGCTCGCCAGACGGCATGTTTACAGCAGGTGCGTAAGATGGAGTTCGTCCGCCCATCAAAAAAACACATCAACGGCGCAACCCAACAGGCCCGATCTCGGAGTCGGACTTCTTCACCTGGGAGGCCCTGATATGTGGACCCAAAGACACACCATTCGTGGGTCTCTTCCCACCAACTTCTCCTCTCGTCATGTGAAACAAGATATCTCGTTTTTTTGGTTCTTCTGTTTCGATCTCTAGGAAGGTGGCGTCTTCATTGCCAAGTTGACGTTCGTATGTCTCGCCACATTGCTTGTCGACCCTCTCGATCATGCCAACGCTGAAACATGGTGCCATTGATTGGTTTTTTTTTGCGCGTAGCCCTCGGATTATCCGTTATCGCCCTTCAAGATGAAATTCGACCCTCCGTTATTTCACCCTAACAGTACGCAATTTCATCATCGATGACAAGACGTTCTTGGTGACCCCCAAGGCAGTTTACCCAGACGGCACCGTCTGCATATCGATCTTACACACACCAGGGGACGACCCTACCATGTATGAGCAAGCATCTGAACGCTGGAGCCCGGTCCAGAGCGTAGAGAAGGTCGTTCTCAGCGTCATTTCCATGCTTGCCGGTACGTCGATCTCGATCCCGTTCCCTACCAAATCGATCGCTACATCGTTGCACACAACTTTGGCAGAACCTAACCTGGAGAGCGGCGCCAACATCGATTGTTGCAAGCTCTATCGCGATAATAAGCCGGTGAGCATTCTGTTGTGACGATGACCACCCTCGTTTGTCGGTTTGCTAACATGCCATGATTATGAAATTGGGCTACACATAGGAATACGAGAGGCTAGTGAGGGAATCCATTAAACAACAGTTAGGGTTATGAGAACAACAAGGTGTGCAGTAGGACTATAGGAAATGTAGTTCGCGTAGCTATACGTTGAACAATTCAGTGATACGACGGGCTAGTGCGTGCAATAGGATAAACAATGCCTCGCCTGGTAACATGGACATCTGTTCCTGATCAAGATCATGATCATCCTCGGGAGGCGGCGTAACGCTTGAAAACTCTGCCATCAAACTCTGGACCGGTTTTGCCAAATATATGGCGTTGGACGTATTCATTGCGGAATATTCCGTCGGGGTCCACATCCTCTAGGACACTAATGAAATCGTCGAACCGCGGGTATAAGGTGCGAATCGTGTCTGGTCGAAGACGATGTGCTTTTGCCCAGTGTGGTCGTCCGCCGTGACGGAAGAGAATGGCCTCGAAGCGTTCGAACAGCTTGTGGTATGGAACTTCCAATCCATAAGGTCTAAGATGAACGGTTAGGTCCGACGATATCATTAGTATTAATGATGCTGACGAGACAAGGCGAACGCCTCACTTGTACTGCACAATTCCGATCCAGCAAGTTTTCTGATTGTTGCTCGGACTTAGCCAGATGTCATCGGTATCAGAGAAGCGAATCTCGATGGGGAAGTGGGGACGCAGGCCATCAGGGTCTCCAAATTCCTTGGCTAGCCACGAATGGAGATCTTTCAGGCACGCTTGCGTGTTTTCATAAGGGATAGCCCACTCCGTGGTATGATGGGGGTACTATGGGCAGTTTAGTTACAAAGTCCACGGCGCCGAGTGATGACAACTCACTCTGCAATCTAGATTAAATACACGATAACTATCATCCACCGTGACGACGTTGTCTTTGACGAGCCATGCAGCGAACCGGGTCGTGAAGACGTTTAGGGAGAGGACGTATCGGCCCAGGAAGAGAAGGAATTGCAGCACGTGGAAACCCAAAAGGGAATGCCATAGCCAACTTCCCACTGGTTTTTTTGGCTGTCAGATCCAAAAGATCGATCGTATCAGAAGGCAACGTCAGACAGTTGGACAGAAACAGATGCTTACCTCTACAGTCCGATCGGCAGAACTTACCCGGATGGTATCTGCGGCTGGGAACCACCATAGTCGGACATGCTCAGAAGCACCAACGAGGGCGTCCATACGGCGCATACATTCGCTGAACCCTATCGTCTGCTGAACTTCCCTCAAACGAAACGCAGGCTCCACTTCCAACGTCACGGTCAAGATAAGACCAGTGCTCCCGAGTCCACAGATGGAGGCAACGAAGAGATCCGGTCTCTCTTGGCGAGAACACGATACTCGGGAACCATCGGCCAATAAAAGTGACAAAGCCATCACATGGGTTGAAATAACGCCATAATTGATGCCAGTTCCGTGGGTCGCGGTGGTAATGATGCCACCTAGCGTCTGATCGGAAATGGAGCCGACATTGATCATCGCTAAATGATGGTCGGCAAGCCCAGCATGCAACAGGTCCAGCGTGATACCAGCTTCGGCGATAACGTATCGTTTGTCGACGTTGACCTAGGAGAGAAGGACGGGGTGGAAGACGTAAGTCAGCATCGAAATGGTCATATGAATGTGTGCCTTGTATGTCAGAGTGACGACAAGGGGCGCAAACAAGGCTAAATCTACAAAGTCTAAATATGCTTACTTCAAGTAATCGATTCAACTTTGTGGTGCGAAGCATGTACCCGGTAGTGCACGCGAGATCGCTGGGGCTATGTCCGACTCCGACGGCACGAACGACCTTGCTCTCGCGGCGCGCGAGTTCTAATATGAGCTGGCAATGATACTCCGACTCAGGCTCAAAGACAGCGAGGGGGGTGCATGTGAAACTCTGTCCCCAGTTGGTGAAGCGGGAGCGGGGTGAGTCGGAGGGGACAGTGATTGGAGATAGGAGGTCATATAGGACCTTGGTTGGGATATCTGCAATGTTCGACTGGGTCGACATTTGGGTAGGGGATGAAAAGATATGGATCATTGACCGTCATGAGGGGTTTTTATAATCTTTTGGGAGATGACACAAGCCGATCGACCACATCCCACCGATCGTCTTCGGAGTTCTCCGAGCAGGCGGGTATGGCCGATGAGTCGGACAGGTCGGTGGAAAGCAGTGTAAAAAGTGTTAGTGCGGTCAGAGGTAGAAGGTGACACTGGCCGATCTCTTGGGGCAATGTAAAGGCACAGGGGATGCCTTGGGACAAGGTACCAGGTCCCAATATAACCAAGTTCGCGAGACCAGTTAGCTTTTTGGTCATGGCGTGTAACGCTCCATAACTAAATCGGTCCCTTCGACGTTTCGAAACCGCAAACATATGGATTTTGATTTGATGAAAAATATAAATCGGTGACGAATGTGTCCCATCGGTCGCTCGACAGAACCCTATTCCCTTCGTGGGATGGATTTTGATCTGATCCATCAACGAAATATCTGTCAAGTCCTGAACGATCTAGCGATGCCACATATTCACCTTGGATACTGTAACGCCCGTCCACCTCCTACCATCGGGCCATCGTTATCGGCGACGGGAGCGGTGACGCTGGTGCCACTGAGTGGTGGAAGGAGCGCAAGACCGTCAGTGCTACACATGCATGTGGACATCTTGACACCATATGAAGATGAAAGATTTAAAAATATGGATACCAGGAACCTTGACGACAACAGTAACTTTGCTTCCGGCGTCGCCGAGAACGAAGCGACTTACATTTCCGTCTTCCTTCTTTCCTTCCTTGAGTTCCTTCCTCTCAGTTAACTTATTTAGAACAGGGAACGAACCCGAGAACCAACGTTTTGCCGGTTTGTCTCTCACGCGACACGATCTACAGATTCAATTAATCAATCCACCCAAACCCTCAAGATATGCGTCCCGTATATTTTTAATATGATAAACCACCACTGGGTCCCTGGGAACGATCCGAACGCTCGCAGACGGCCACTATGAACGTGTTGCTACTCGTTAATCCAGAAAACAGTATGAAAAATAGCATTGGGGGGTATTACACTCAATTCAAAAAGTCGAACACGACCCGGCTCCACTCCTGGCCTTCATAAAACAACACCCCTCTGACCTCGACGCTGTCCATTTCGAGACCAAGCTCAAATTCTGCCACACATCGTTCGTATCAAAATCGTATCTCGATCGAGTAAAACCCTACGTACCAGTGTAGAATCCGTTCGGCTGCGGCATACTGGCGTTTTGCTGGAACGTGGGTAACGTACTCAGATCGACCGTCCATTTGCAGAGCTCCATCGTTTCGCCCTAGCGCACATACACACACGACGTCAGTGACAATCCCAAGATAGGCATGACGATAGATCCTTGCCTCATCGGTATATCGCATAACTTTATCGGAATCAGACGTGTACAGGACCGCCACGAAATGACGATCTGTAAGCCACTATTCAGTATCGCAAGGCGGTGATGAATAACAGCTACCCATATCGTACCCTGAGCACTCTGTGAGAATTTACTGCGGGGAAAAATTTAGGTTGATTCAACACATTCAATCATCGCCCAATGCTCACCAGAACTTGGTCTTCACGCGTTGACTACACAAGAGATCTGATCAGTCATTGAATGGGAAAAAAAACTAGACACACGATCTTACCCCTTTCGCAGGATGGCACCTTTCATGACTAGATATTGGAGTCTAAACTTCCGGTCACCAAATTGATACCCTATATGAATGCAGAACACCTACCGATTCTCGCATATGGGCACACTAGCGTTGTTCTCCCTGATGTATGCTGGTCGTTTCAGCCAGTCCTCTGGTTCGGCTGGGAGTTTGACCTCGATGACACAGCCATTTCAGTACGCATCAGCACGACGGGACGCAAACACGCTCACTCTCATGATGTACGCACGAGGCGATATCACGGTCGACACTATCGCTTTGCGTGTAAGTCCGTACTGAGCGGCACCTCGCAAGGTGGCCGTATCAGCATCAGAGGGGCGTGCGATGACTTTGATGTTGCTAGAAAACTTCTCCTGCACACACACACAAGGTACGTTCGTTGATCGGTAGGAAAACCCGGGTCGCGCCCAACTTACCTCCACCATTTTGAATAGATACTCGCTCCCAGCAAAGCCTCCCACGAGAAGCAGTGCATCAATCCTTTGCTCAATCTTCTTCGATTGTTCTTCGATCATCTCGAGAACCTAAATAACGTTAAGCCAATGATATTCAACATTGATGCAACATAATTCTCCGACCTGATCAACAACAGGGTCAAATACTTCTCGGCGGATCAGGTTTCCGGGCATCGCGAGTTCCCCATTGATGAGTCCAACGGACGGGTCATGCGGGTCCTGCACGTTGAAGCACGTAAAATGGAAAAACGTATCTGGAGTTTCATTTAGTGAGCGGTCAATCAACATCCCACGCAGTGTCGGACGATATACCATCATCGATTTCTCCTCTGAATGCCAATTTATCGGTCTGGCTAAACGAGTGCATGAAATATGCCAAACTCGCAGCATCAAGGTGAGCAGGATGATCTGCCAAAAGCGTCTTGACAAGCTCTCTGAATCGGAGATCGAGGAAAAGGGAGCCGCAATTAGCTCCTGACCGCGCGCACATCTCAGCCATTTCGAAATTCGACATCTGACCGATAATCTTGTAACATGCAAGGTCCTTTTGGCCGAACGTGACCAACGATACACGGCGAGCAAAACGATTTTACGCACGACCGTACCACCTCCAGCATCACAGATCATGAAGTTCTGACTCGGGCGCAACTTGTGGAGGTCCGTCAAGCGTGCACAATGAACTGCGGCAGCCTCTGGTTCGCTAAAGATAGATGAGTCAGGGGGAAGGCGTAGGCTGTGACGGGGAAAGTAACCATACGTGATTATGCGCAGGCGATCACGCCAATGAATATCCCCCGCGCGAGCAGATTGAACGAGCCCGGCTTCAATTGCAGCTGCTCTCATCAAATCACATCCTTTGGCATCCCACGCTGCGGGGCACGTCACAACAACGTCGGCGGAATCTTGTGACGCAAGGCAATACAATCACTGATTCCAGACCAATAGTCGACTGAATGGACTCGCTTACTGAGATCCGCAACCGCCCCTATTTCTCGAGTGATTTCTTCCTTGGCATACTCCCACAGACAGGTCAGGAAATCGACGATCAAGTTCATGGCCGTTTTACCGGGCTAGCGCGGAGAAATGTGATGCCCTATTTGAGGATAATCATGCGGCGACTTACAGGAAGTTGCGGTAGTCGCGGGTCGATAGTGCTCTCATCCCGCAATGCGCGCGGTTCGAGGAACAATTTAAACCTGGACGAAAGCTTAATAGCGTTGCGGAGGAAGTGCCAAGTTTGAGCTCTTACCATTCACATCGGACCGTCCCAGGCATAGGGCTCGCGTTCTTGGCTTCGAGTCCCCAGGCCAAGACTTGACCATGTTCGTCGTAAAGAAGGCATGTCGGCACTTTGCGGAACGTTTCGAAGGACCCTGGCCAATGCAGAATCTGTTGAACGGCCCCGGATGCGATACGAGATGACCCATACGCCTATGCAAACATCATTAAAATATGTCGTTGATGGATCACTCGTGCTTACGACGCCTGAGAACGTGGTACCTGAGGGAAGGTTGAGTCGACGGACATGAACGATGTCCAAACAAGTTACTCGCCAAAATCAATGGAAATCGACATTCTACCCTCGTTTGCAGGTGCTCCAGAATACTCGGTTCTTGACATCGAAGTTACCGTCTGCGACATGGATAACGACGGCGAAGTAGAAGCATGTCGGGGTGGCACGTGTATAGGACTTGGATGGAACAATGGCGGGTTCCCTCCCGGAAGGCCATTCTGAGTAGAAGGACCGTATGACGTAGGGGAGGTCGGCAACATCTGCATGCCTGTGTTCATAGGCGAAACGGGCATCATTCCACTAACCGGACGCGGGGAGGGTGAACCATTCCATGGACCTTGAGCGCCGTTCACGCTCTGTTGGTTGTATTGAAAAGACACTGGTGGTGGTGACGGTCCAGTAGGAGACTGAAGCAGCGCAGGTTTTTCATAGTATGGCATCTGAGGACCTTGCTGAGGACCTGGCTGCTGGTTGATGGTTCCAGGTTGGCTGAATGGCTGGACCCGGTTGGTGTACTGGTCGTCCTGGATCGCTGGTTCTCCACAGCAGCCCATGGTGGACTAGTCGTGTAGAGCACGTCGAGAACAATAACACTGAGCTGGACGACACACAGCCCAACGTCCAGGGTCGTTGTGGCAGTGCGACTCCAGGGCCGCATTGGAACCTGGGCGGCAGCACTAGTGATCTATAATCGGTAGCTGTTCTCGACAGAATGTCGTCAAAAATCCATCGCTGGACATCGCGTGAGCATGAAAAACCCCAACGAACGATAGACAGGTCGTATTGAAGCAAAAGCTCACAATTCGGTGATCAACAGTTCTTTGACATGGTGGATGAGGTCGAAGACGTGAACCGATCCGAGTTTCGCAGTTACACCGGAAATGCGATCTACGCTCACATCACGATCATCCACGTACAGATCGATTTTTCAACCAAGTTTCGATAGATCGAGGGTGAATAGTCTCAGAGCTCATTTCCCGCCTTATTCCGAACCCCAATTTCGTCGGGGGGTGCAGACGACGATCAGCTGCCAACCACATCGCAAATTTCATGCCGGAATCGTTCTACGAACATCACCAATAGTCCATTGGTACGGAGAAACAACACGCTGTCGGCTGAAGAACCTCGGAAGATGGTCGCCTACCTACGACCGCGACCACGCACCGCTGATCACCCACACCCCTCACCTCGAGTAATTTCAAAGCGCAGCGAGAATGACAGAGGACGGAAGAGAAAAATCTGCTTCCGCAAACTGTGTGTTTAAACACAGCTAATTTCCCTCTGCGTCATGTTTCAAAAGTACGCATGGAGCTGGCAGAAGCCCCGTCGCAAATTCACGTCAGAGGAAAAAGCCAATGTGCAGCGTGTCGCGCGATGCGGAACGATCCTTGGGTGAATCATGAGACATCGCCTCATGGTTCTCATGGGACGGAGAGGTAACACCCCGTGTTGCCACTCCACAAGACGAATGACAGCAAGGACGCCTCGACCGAAATAAAAAGACCGCGTCGATAAGCAGGATGCTAAGTACGGCGCGGCAGGGCAAATCCGCGTTGCTTCCACCTACTTTTGAAGTCGGCAAGTTCATGAATGCAACGACAGGATCCGTCTGACGGAAACATTGAGAACGACACCGCGTGAGAGGGCGTCGTCTTCATCTCCAAGTCAAAAATTCAGCCGTGGCCGCACGACGCAAATGACAAAACTCTCACCCATCGACGGTTGCAGTGGTAATCAATGAACGCAGCCCAATCATTCCCACAAAAATGCGGGTGGCAGCGATGTCAGATCCCCACTGACACCCAGGACGCGGCGTGTTGAGTGTGGGTAGGGAAAGCTTCGATTGTACCATCAATGACTGTAGGAAAGGTGGTGGTGGGAGGAACACAGATCGTCGGTGCTGTCCGGGACTTGACAGCATGGACTTGGCACGGACGGGATTCTTTTTTCTGTCGCTCCATCAGAGCTCACGGAGTAGCGCATGAACGCAGGTCAGGCATCACCATGTCGACCCACCAGATGACAGAGACTCCGATCAGAAAATTCTGCTAATGGTAATGTGTTGAACGATCATGGTCCGCGGGAGGAGGTTAAACGGACGCGAAGCAGCTGCCGCCATGCCGCTCCTACCAGAAATTATTGACTGCTCAGCGCTGAAGCGGTTTCCCAGTGGTTTCCCCTCGGACGAGCCCAACATTGCCATGCCAGGAGAATCCGAAGTGTGTCCCTTGCGATGGAACATCGTCTATCTTCTTTGAAACCAAAACTCACCGAGCTGACCGAACCGACCACGAAGAAGAGCGGATTTCTGCCAGGAATGAGCGCTTCCGCGAAGGTTTTGAGTCGAACAGATTCAGAGTCCCTGGCCCGACCAGGCGGCGCTGCAATTTGCTCGTAACCGACACTCACAACATCCAACTCGACTTTGGGCACTCCCCTCGCTAGTCAACGTCCCCGGCGTCGACGACCATCACCATGAGCGCATCAAAACATGCTTCTAAACTCGCCTCCATCGCATCCGCATGGCCTGCAGACCCCTTCCGTCCAAACGTCCAACTAAAAAACTTGTTCCAATCCCTCACTACACACCCACGTCTGTCAGCCAACGCCGTACACTCCGCAAAGGTCCTACTAGAGAACGGCGTACAGAAAAAGGTGAGGCAACAAAGTCACTCGCTCCACCTTGACATTCATCCAATCTCGAACTCGAACCCGAACCTGAACGCGCCGCGTCTCCCTACCCGCAGTACCCATTGTCGAAAAAGACGTTAGAACCAGCATCGATGCCCAAACATTACCAACGTCTGGTACAAGGGTACGAGATGAGCGCACAAGGCACTGGCAGACCCTGGTGGAAGGTCTTTTTCAATATCTGGCGATAAATGTCATCTACCGCTCGCTCTCAATCCCAGCCATCACCATCGTCCATCATTCCAATTCCATGTGTACAACCATGCCAATGCTGCCTCGGTGCTTCTTCCTGGTGCAACGCCGCTCGGAACTGATGGCGGAAGATGAGGTGTCGTTCCAACTCGGGTCGATGAACGGTGGTCTCCTGGCAGGCATCTTCAAGTTCTTTTCACAGTGTTCCAAGTTTCTCCCATTTTTTTTCGGCAATTCATTCATACTTAGGTTTAACCTATCAAGTAAATCCATTTAATGGACTCCTATTCATCACCACGATCGATTGATCACTGAGTACTGATCGATCACATAGTTGAAAAGTTGATATTGGGCCCACTGGGTGATCATCAACCCAAGTTTAAAGCATGCCACGATGACCAAGTTTCTGAATGCAACGCGGCAAACCTGTGACGACGACAACCAAATCGATCACGATGAAACACTGCACGAAACTGGCACCGACAATCGCTTGAATTGGGGGTTCGTGCTCTACCCTCGCAGATTATCTAGGTCGAGCGAACATAATTAGATAATACACCCCTTCTTTTTGCCCCGGTCTCAAATGCTTGGTTGCAGGGTTCGCGTGCGCCGTTTTGACAAGGTGGATGATCATCAACTTTGATCCAGAATTTCATCTTCACCTTTTGCGGCCTACAAAAGGTATCGAAACGCCAGGTCAGCAAAAACCCAATTCCCCACCCGAACAACGCGCAAGGGGAAAGGCAACATCAATACGTACCTTGTCAACCAAGTTTTTCCGTTTCGTTCTCGCCTTGCGTTGAACCTGAACGTATTTCGCAAGAGGCGAATCTTCAACCCTGAGACTTGCTTCCCACATCTCCACCTCTGACAGCTCGCCAGGGACGAAATTCACTCCCTTGCGCTTCTGTTCCATCCATTTGGCACTTTCTTCGATACGCTCTACAACTCCCTTGACGACGCCCATTTCTTTGCCCGCCCCCCCGCCTTTTGATTTCGATTTGGCGGTTTTGAGAGTCTTGCGAAGGGAAACGACGATTGGGACTGTGATCTCGGGAAATGCGATGCTGCCGTGGACGGGCTTGCTGGAGAGCCATTCGGCGAGAGTGAAGGTGGCTTCGTCGATGAGACCTTCCATGTACACGCGAGTTTTGAGGTATTGTGCAGGTGCGCGGATGTTGGACTCGAAGTCGAGGGGACGGAGCGTCGATGGCTTAGGTTTGCTCGATGAGGTGAGTTGCGATGAGATTATGGGAAGCAAGTAGGGGGTAAGCGGGATGTAGGTGTTGGTGTGACGCGACAAATGGAGCATAGACCGAGCAATATGCAGGTGGAAAGGGTAGGAGCGAGCATTGGATATAAGTCTGAGTGTGTGTGTGCGTGAGCACGGTATAGGCAAGAAGATCGACATTGACTTACTTGATGGCACCCAGGCTCACTTGAACCAAAGGATACATCAGGGCCTTGAGTTCGCTCTCCTTACCCCGCCCCGCCTGTAGCTCTGTACTGCATGCCCTTGCTAGCACAAGCGACCAGAAATCGACCGAGTGCACATATTGCCAGTTATATACCTGTAGGTATGCTTCCTAATGGTGTATATTCAGTCAAGACTCGTAGAAATGTAGAGCGACGGTTAGAAATGTACTTTTGTCTGGGTCTTCATGCTGTTTCTGAGGTGAATCGCCAGCTGCCTTATGTATCCGAACGCGTGCTGATACGAGGTTGCATGGTCCAAGCAGAATATCTCGGAGGCAGAATTTTTCATGAGGTTGATGGACGGCAATTTGTGAGTGCTCGTAGATTTCGATGAGCGCACCAGCTGGAGATAGGTCCTCTGGGGGGATCGTTAGCAAAGAAATTGAAAAAAAGGGGAATGAACACCGACCTTCAACACCAGGTCCAACATGGCACTGTCTGAGGAATTTGCAAGCATTCTGATTGCCAAGAATGCCGATATCCGCACGCTGTCCTCTCCCGAAGACCACACGTCCAGACATTGCTGCGAATACGCATCTTGAGCGTCACGAAGTGAGATAACATTTTCAAATAAGCGTACCTTAAGATATGCTTTGATTGCTTTGCGGCTCGTGATGACATACGGCAAGATCTTGGCGCTTTCTACAAAAGCAAGCTGGAGTAGATCGTTGTTGGTAAGCTGAGGGATGAGGTGGATGACATTGCCGAAGTATGACAGGATGAGCTTCTGAAGCGCCTTTTGTTTTGTTGTTTGAGTCGGAGGTTTGCTATCAGGAGGTAATAAGTGCGTAGACGGGGATAAAAGACTCGGGTCGTGCGTACAATTTTCCGTCGGGGAGGGTTTTGTAAGGAATGTGATGAGCGAGAACGATTGGAGTGTATTTGAGGGCGGTGGTGACTAGCTTGTTGTACACTAAAAGATGGAGTGTCAGTAGTGGAGTCATAGCCAGCGGGACGACGCACTTGTTGCGCTGTCTATGTTCCAAGCAAGGACTTGGTTTTCCTCGTTCATGTGTGCGGCGGAACGGAAGGCGACGAGAAGTTTCCTGAGAGCACGAAGGGAGCGATACTGGAAGAATCATGAGCTACGCGCGAGCTAACGGAAGGTCACTCACGTCGAGCAAAGCTTTCTGCCATTCACGTAGGATGCCCTTGGTGAGGATAGGCAAAGACACGTCCTCTGTCTCTTCAGCATTCTCCTCTTCATCTTCCTCGTCGTCATCGTCGTCTGCCATGTCGCCGGCATTGAAATCGAGTAATTCCCGGTCGTTTTCTTGGAGGTACTTGTAGAACTCTGGATCCTTTTCGGCGAGTTTCGAGAGTTCTTGCAAGTGTGTGGTACCATCGTCTGTAATAACGTGTTTGCGATGATGAGAAGTGTCCGTGACAGAGAGTCATACCATCTAGATCGTCGACGGAAGCGAAAGACTGGTCGTCAGCAAAGTCTTCCTCGTCGTCTTCCTCATCTGTGCCGGAATCGTCCTGGTCGACGTTCATCTGTAAAGTCCGGCGATGATAAGTGTCAGTTGTCGATCTTGATACGTGTCCGTACCTCCTCGTCCGAGTCGTCTGCCATGAATCCGGCACCGAGCAAGTCATCAACCGTGCTGGCGTTGACGCTACGAAACGACGATGAGCACACGATCTACCTGGACATAGACCCACTGACGTTGATTTCTCCGTGTGCTCCTCCACTTCGTCGTCGTCGTCGTCGTCCGCCGCATTGCTGTCGTTGTTTCCTTGTTTTGCACTCTCCTTGCCTTTTCCTCTCGTCCCTCTTCTACTCTCAATTTTCTTTTTGATCTGCTGGGTTTTTTTCCTGGACTGGATCGTTTTCTTGAGCTGTCCGCTCGATGCGAACTTTCTCGTCGCTTTGGACGCTTTTCCCATCTTGACGTTGCGCAGAAGTCAAGCTAGTCACTAGTCAAGATCCAAGTTGGGTCCACCTCCGAAAAGGCAACTGCTCAATGTCGCTCACCACCACCTCGGACGTGCTCGACGCCGCAGAGTCTCTCCTCGCCTCGCACGTCGACCTGATCAACCGAACACGAGATTCTCAACGAAATAACCGTCGTCAACTACGGACGTTACCCTCGCCCCCATTAGACGTACTCAAACTACCACTCATACCATCACCCACACCTTCGCCGTCTCCTTCGCCACCGTCTTCGCCACTACTTCCACCACGACAGAAACCACAGCGACCAGACCTCCCACCCGCTAAACGTGCACGAATAGCACGCTATCCGAATTACGTGCCAGAAGAAGAGACGATCAGGAATGACTATTCGCAGAGATACGTCGAGAGCGGTGAATGGGCTCAGAACTGGGTCGTCGGCGCAGAGCCAGAACGTCGTTTTGAGGAGTGAGTCTGTCCACCGAGTCCCTTCTATCTCTCACACCCCCGCTCTATCAAGATATCCAAAGCAGCAGCGATTGCTCAACCTCAAGAAGGAATCCGTAGACACACACGCCGCACCGTCATCTTACCTCCCATTCCAACAACTCACCTCCCTCCACCCGTACAAATTCGACGTCATCCTCCTCGACCCACCCTTATCCTCCTCATTCAGCTGGGAGGACCTCCAAGAATTCCCCATCCCCTCACTCGCAGCAGATCCCTCCTTCGTATTCATGTGGGTGGGAAGCGGCGCTGGCGATGGCCTCGAACGCGGTCGAGAAGTCCTCGCGAGGTGGGGTTACCGGAGATGCGAAGACATCGTTTGGGTAAAGACGAACCTCGACACTAATCGCGGACCTGGCGTGAGTTTCTACCAACAAAATAGCCCCTTTCCTGCTTGACCAAGACGACGTTCGTAGACAGATCCACCAACGACGTCCTTGTTGACGCGCACGAAACAACATTGTTTGATGGGTATCAAAGGTACTGTACGACGCTCGACAGACAGCTGGTTCGTTCATTGCAACGTCGGTGCGTCCCCCGCCTTTCGTCCCCGCCATCGTCATCGTCTCCCGTCGACTGATAATATGTATCCCCGACCCATCATCCAGACACGGACGTCATCATCTGGGAAGGCGATCCCTCCGACCCAACACGCAAACCCCCAGAGATGCACACCCTGATCGAAAACTTCTGTCTCGGCACCCGCCGCCTCGAAATCTTTGGTCGTTCCCGCTCCTCCCTCCGCCGCGGCTGGGTCACCGTCCTCGCCGAAGGCGAACACGAACTCATCCCTTCCCTCGCCCGCGATCACGCACCCTGTATCCCCGACGGCGCCCGTCCATGGGATAAAGACAGCTGGGAAGAATGCACCAGGAAACTCTACGCCCTCGGCGGTGGAAAATGCGTCGTGCCGAACACACAAGAGATCGAAACCCTTCGTCCGAAATCACCCGTTCGATCGGGGTCGATGCAAGGCGGAGGTGGAGGTGGTGTTAGCGGTGGCGTAGGCGTAGGCGTCAGTGGGGGTGTGAGCGTCGGGCTAGGTCCACCCCGATCAGGTCGTCCCTCTCACCCAACCAACCAACTCTCATTCCATCCACCTTCCCAATCCCACCATTCCGTTCCCCCCATCATGGGCATGGGCATGGGCGGTATGGGCATCAATGTCGGTATGCCCGTGGACATGACCGGCGGATGGCCCGGAATGGGCATGAACGTGAACGCGATGAACATGAACAACATGAACATGAATATGGTTCAAGCGGCTGGCATGGGCATGGGGAACATGATGATGGGCATGAATATGGACGGAATGACTGGGACGTCGTTTCATCCCCATCATCACCCCCATCATCACCCTGGACAGGTTCAGGGTGGTATGAACCAATTGGGACTTTCTTCCTTGTGGATGGGTGGCGACAATTCGGAGGGTGGGGTGTGGGACGATGGAATGATGATGAATGGGATGGGGATGGGGAATGTGGGTATAGGAGGAATGATGGGTGGGATGAGCGGCATGGGTATGAATCAGTGGACTCAACCTGGATATGATGGTTTTCAATGATCTGTACTTTTAACCCACGAACTTGGCATTTTTATATTTCAAATTTCAAAAGGACGTTCACAGCATCAATGATCCTCGTTATTTCGAGAACCCCGAGGTTCCACTAAGATTGATAAAACCTATGGGTATGCGTGTATATGCGGTGAATATCGTGGGGGAGATTTAGAAATTAAGGTATTGTATATATACTCTACCAAGCTAGAACGAAAAAAATCGCAAAGCGAGGGGGAACCAAATGGTTGCGATGAAGAACTAATCTCTGTTTTCTGACCCCGAGATGGGGGAGCGGCGCGCATAATGAACAACCCCCTTCGATCAACGGAGAGGCGCAAGACGCACAGACCCAAAGGCGAAGAACAAGGAAAAAGGAGAAAGCGCATGCCAGTATATGCGTCGGAATGAGAATACACGGTTCGAAGATGGAGGAATAGAATTGGCGTGGTTGGTCACGTTCGTGTTAAACGTCTATCCGGAAGCTCATCACTTGAGGCAGGTAGGCGGCTCCTGCAAGATCGAGGATGTGTACGTCGTCAAAAACATCGTGTCCATTGAACTGGATCAAACGGTTTGGTAAGCCTTTCGAGATCTGAGCGACGAAACGACACCCACCCCTCCGAACACGAACAGTCTGCTGTCTGCGATGATCGTCACGTGGTAGCCCCTTGGAGTGGGTGGCTTACCGCGGACGGCACGAGGTTCATACTGAAGGTTCACTGGAATGACGAGAGGCGTCGATCAGCACTTTGATACACAGTTACACAAAAGAATCACCGAGGTTATAAAGCAGGATCTCAGAACTGTAAGAACTCCCATCGTGTCCGCCCACGATAAAGAGATACGACCCAACTTGCGTTGAAGTATGCGATAACCGACGGTGTGGCAAAGTTAGCGTCACGCGAGTCCATACCAATGAATCTGAGAGCAGGCAATGTCAGCAACAGTACGGAGGCGACTGAGTACATCATACCCAAGTTCAAGCACCAGACGTCCGAGAAGCATTCCCGTCCATCACTGCCGCCAACAATCACCATCACATTGCCAACCAAGTTGGCGGTATGGTATCCCCTTGGAGCTGGCGGGTCGCCATTTGTCTTGATTTGAGTCCACTTGAGTCCACCACCGATAGAACCACGGAGCGAGGTATCCAAACGGGATACGTCGAGTGTCCACAAGTCATTGAGTGCTGTCAAACCATTACCTCCTCCAAAGACATAGATCTTCCCAAAGTACAACACAGCCGTATGTGCACGTCTTGGCGCTGGATGTAACGGGTCGACCTCTGGAGACTGAGGTTGCGACTGAGCTGGAAAGGTCGGAGCAAACCACCGCCTGGTCGTCGTATCAAGAATGTATGTCGAGTCGTAATAGACGGGACCTTGACCGCCGCCGAAAATGACGATTTTGCGATCGACAAGGGTTGCCGTGTGCGCTCGACATGGGGGCGGTACATCCCCAAGCATCTCTGGATGGGACCATTGCATCGTTTCTGATGCAAGATGTATCATTCAAAAGAATCACCTGAAACAATGGGATTGGGCCTACCAGTGTCGAAGCAATAGACATCCTTCCAACATCCCTTGTCATCGCATCCACCAAACAACCAAGCGACGGTATCTACCAGCGTAACCGTATGCGCGCGCATATTTCGCATGGGGAGCGCCCCATGTACGGGTGCACGCGACCAATACATGGTCGTAGCAGGCGCAATGGGAACATCGTCGCCGTGAGGAAGTCGAGGGGTTGTCCGAATACGCTGTTCACGTACACCCCGACTATTTTTACTTTCCTTTACACCAGAGGGAGATGACGGTCGTCGTTTGATGGACTGAGCAGGCTCAGTTGGAGTCTGAACAGAGGATACATGACGAAGGGACGATGGTTTTCGTGATACGGCAATGCGGGGTGTCCCTGGCGCTGTCGGTGTGGGTGTAGGGGAGGAAGAGCCCGCCGGAAGAGCTGCTGGTGCAGTCGGGTTGAGATGCTGGGGATTATTGAAGGTAGAGGTCGATGCCGTTGCTTGGTGGGTCGGATGGAGGTATGGGGAGCGGGTCGCTGTGGGTGCCAAGGTAGGTGCAGATGGAGTACGGATGTCGTCGTTGGCAGAGCTGTTTGTCATGGTGTCGATGTCGTCGTCAACGTCGTCGACGGTGTTCAAGAGCAGCGTCGCAGGACTGCTCGGATTTTGACCTCGGAGCCTGGCGCGGCTTGCCATCGCTGGGGATGGTGATGAGCGTGGGAATCTGTCTGATCCCACCAACTTGAAGGGTCGCATAACTAGCATCCCATTTGGGTGTAATACAGGGACCACCGAGGACAATGAGTACGACAGCGCGTACGAAATCCTAATAAATCGCCATGGCACCGTCGAGGAATGGTGTACTATATCAGATATCGATATTTGACTGTCATCGCTGGCTCAGTTGTAGTGTATGTGACTGTCAATGTTCATCGCAATCACCAACCGTCAAGGTCACAGTACTAGGATTCACTTCCCGTACTTACACGTACAGCGGCGCATGCCCGAAGTATGGCAACCAGTGACATGTGTACTTCAGGAACACCTGACGAAATAGCTGTCAACTCGGCCCAGGAGTTGACGGGCGACCATCCTGTGGAAGCCAAGCGGGATGCAGAACCAGAGCAGAAAATGAAATCTGCTAGCACAAGCCAGGTTGAACGTGAGCACGATGTACCGCTCAGCGACCCCATACCCCTGACATGGTCGTAGCATCCTCGCCCGAGCTACGCCATCCCGTGCAACAGGGCGAGGAAACTCAGAGCAAGCAGGTAGATAACATCGACATCGACGTAGCAGAGGAGATATTTTCGGGACCATGATCAGACCAAAACAGCTTCGCGAGTCCAGCAACCTCGAATACAGTATCATATCTGGGCGTGTACGCTAGTCGCAGATGTCGTAGACTCTGTGGTATTTACAGGAAACGTAGGACACATCATGATGTCGGAGAAAAAGAAACACGAGACAAGCAATTCGATAGCGGACTACTTGTCACAACGCAGCTCAGTATTGACTCCGGGGGGTGAGCGTACCAAGGCGAGGCGTCCCTGTCAACTTGGCAGTGAGACCCCGGGGCGATCTCTCTCCACTGAGAGAACGTGGTGAGTTGTTGCCGAGAGGCGACAAAAGCGAACCGCTGCTGGGCCCAGCACGGTCTAGGTCCTTGTGGATACCTCCGAGAAGGATCTTCAACATGTACTCGGTGTCAAATGCACCCTGCTCCGGGTCGAAAGGAGTACTGTCAACCATATCCTGTTCAAGACGATGAGAAGTCAAGACTCGCGAGTCCATTTAGGCCACATACTCTGATCCTGTATCGGTTCACGAGGTGATCATCCAACTTGTGAAGCAGCTCGGAAGCAGCTGGGTCTGTGCCGATTTGCACGAATTGAATGCCGAACACGTCGTGCTTGGCGTTCTGGCGGTCAAGACGATGCGCTGCGTCGACGATCACTCTTTCGAGGTCGGCTTGGTCGGCTGCAGGCGTGAATCACAACGAGTTAGCGAGATTGGCCGGACAGGGATCAGCCCAAGCTTACTTGGGAGACCGTCCGTGATCACGACAACGGTGATAGGCTCATGAGCAGAGCCCGGACGCTCAATAAGAGGCAAGTAATGGTCCATGACCTGGGCGAGCTTCGCACCCGTCGGGGTGTCCTGGCCTAAGCAACGAGGGTCAATACTGGCGTTCCGCTAGATGAGAGACTTACCCGAGGGTTGAATCCGGTTGAACAAGGCTTGCACCTCCGTCCTCGACTAAGGGAGGGATGATAAGTCTCAGCTGCATTCGGGATGAACGAAGAAGAATGAACTACCTGCATGTTTGGAGCATAGTCGTCCTGATGCATGAAGTGGATATCGGATCCCTTCCATCCATACTGGTTGGCAATGTCCACGATGCCAGCAAGAGCCTCGCGGGTTTGCTCCCACAGGTCACCTTCATTCATCTAGCAGGCTCGAAGTCAGCTCGATTCTGTGAAAACGCAAAAGTGATATACTCACGGAGAGCGAATCGTCGATGACGATGACAGTCTTTATCTCACTTTGGTACGTCAGCAAGGGAGTAGGCGATTTGCGATTTATCAAAAGAAGGAGACGTACGCCATTCTCCTGAGATCAACCTCTCTTTGAGGCTGAACTATACCCTCGGGAAGGAAACGTGGAATATCACACTCCACGAGAGTCGTGTTGAGCGACTCCACTTCGGTGGCATGGTAGGTTCTGTTGTGCGATCTGCGCACGCCTTGTTGAGCAAGGACGACTGTGCCTTGAGCAAGGTGACCTTCGGGTTCCGCGCGAGGGAAACCCCAACGTAATTGGGAAGCGCAAACGAGAACCTCGTAGTTGGGGATCTGAGAGCGAGATTAATGAAGCCCAATGGTGCCAAGATGCCACCCACAATGTGCTCCTTTCCAGCGTAACCGATGACCGCTCCAGCGAATTGGGGGCTGGCTTTACCGATGTCTGTCGATCAAAGTCGTTAGTTCGCCATTCGCAGAGCAAGCGTCCTGAATACTAACGAAGGCCACCCTACAGCATACATGTCAGTCATAAGGATATCATAGATGCCAGAGCAAGACAGACGCACCTCGAGAAGTGCACGCGCGACGTACATAGTACATCCATTGCGATCTTCACCGAAAGGAACGGCATTTTCTGGGATGACGTTGCCCTCAGTCAGGACCTGAAGTTAGAATCCACGTCAGTACACCATCATCGCGCGATGGGATCGTACACCATACCCAAACCAACGGCACGTGAGATCCGTGCTTCTTGAAGTGTTCAGTGCTCCTACGAGCGGCCAAGAGCCACTCTTCCTTTTGGATGACCGAGCTGGCTCCTACGACAGGTGTAGTAGAGCGGACGCCGCCATACTCCGAGGTGGTCCTCGTTCTGTGGCTCGGGCTGAACTCGGACGTTACACTCAAGTGTGAGCCTTTGTGAAGGGTAGCACTGAGCGAAGCTTGTTTCTGGTGAGAAGATTGGCGCGAGTAAGACATGATTGTCGTGGGGAAGTTGTATGAAACGAAAACTGGGGCTTGGTTTGCGCGTTCGTCCTCGTTTTATACCGTGGTCGTGCCATCGGTGCCATTATGCACGCACCGCGTGCACTTGTCCGGAGATCACCATACCCGCATATCGATGGCTAACCTTCACGTCAAACATGCTGCATTGAACCTTGATTGACGCGCGTACCCTAGTAGAGGGTATTCGGGTGTTGGCGAGATGGCATTGGCAAAAGTGGAAAATTAGAAGTCTGGATCCCTGAACTCGTGTAGCAAGATCATTCTTCACCCGGACCTTGACCATTTCGGGCATTGCAGGATTATTGCGGTGCTTGGGTGCGCTGGTTATTCGGACGAGCACTAGTACTGTTTCACCTCAGTGTGACTTACCGTTGTTGTATCTCGTCTTCACATTCTCCGTTAATTATCACCAGAGTCATAACGCTGGTTTGAATCAGGGTCTGCAAAGTGAGGACCAAAGGACATGATCCATGTAATCGTATACGACCACGTTCAAAGCAACAGACACGCACCTGCCTCGAGGTCGTCGAGGGACCGATTATCCTCCTTGACATGATACATCTCTGACGTTCATCAAACCGCATGTTGACTAGTCCCTTCTCCCCTCCATCGTTGTTCGCGTCCGAGAAGGCTGAACTGTCAAATGAGGTTGATGTTGAAAGTTAAACGTTGACAGCTAGGTTGACCTCGGATCCAGTAGGACCCAGTAGAACCAGAGTCGACCCTTTGTTCGAGCCACGACTATTCCAGGTTTCAAAACACGACACAGTATTACCCTGATCAGCGTCTTCCTCATTCTCTTCACTCGAGCTCTCAATTTTATGTAGCGCCAATGGAAGACGACGACTTCGCGAAGGGTGAACACTGGACAGTGGACAAGGCTAGCCACGAGGCACTAACTTGAGGGTGCCGAGGAAGCAATCGTTCTACTACTGACATCGGATGTACAGTACCACGAACCCCAGTCCTGATCGATGATCCATTACATACGTTTGAAATTTTGCACGGTCTTGTGGACATATCACTTTGGTGCGTGTTGAGCTCTCCACGACGGATGCCTGCTACTGAGCAAACTCGGGCCGTGTAGCGCTAGTGACAACTCGAATCCCATGTAAGGCGATTGAAGATCATACAAAGAGGACCGTGTTTGCCATGATCGATGATCTCCGGTATGCGTTTCTGGTGTGGTCATTGCTCCGCTTCATTTGATGCTGGGCAAGATGCCTCGTGTCGGAAAGCTCCGGCGAGCCTTGCCCTTGATCGTTCACGTCCACATGCTGCAGCGTGTTGTAACCGCCTGGTTCGGTCCCTGGAACGTGCATGATTTCATGCACGGTGATAACATGTTCTGCTATGCCATTGGTTGCCACGCTTGACGCCCACTCGTGCCAAATACATCATTCAGAGGGTCGCCGTCAAACCGGGTGGATTCTGATTCTGGAAGGTGGGTTATGGGTTCGACGCTACCACCCACTGCAACTCGAACTCAAACTTACCTCAAACCACCATCCCTCCTTCCTTGTGAGCCGACTTTGACGTGTCATCATTAACCACAGGAAAATGCGTCTTGACGCCCTTTTGAGGCCATTCGTTCGCAAGCTTTCGTCCGTTCGTCTCCGTCCGCGCTTTGTCGGCCTTGTTTTCCTCGGCCTTGCGATGGCTTTCAGGTCCCGACTTCTACAGCTACCGCCGCTTGGGGAGTGTTTTGTGCGATTGGCCACAGGGTAACGGTGGTTCATCGCTTTCTTGCCGTTCGCCAACTGGTGGGCCCGGGTAGAGTGCAACCTCTGCTTCGCCTTGGAGATACAGCATCGGTCGCCGCCTCAGCTTCATTTTCTCATGTGTTTATGTTTGCGGGAAACCCCAATCCTTCGCACACGATCTCTTGTAATTTCCGATTATGATGTATGACGATCCTTGCTGAAAGAACAATAGGCACTTCGTTCGTGCATTCGGGACCTTTGGTGCTTAAATGGTTGATCCACCGACAGGCTTGACGGTCAATGAGATGTATTCTGATTCGACGTTGTCCATGTGGATTTTCTTCATCTCCACTGTTGCTCCTATGCTACGATATCCCGTTCTCATGCAATTAGAGCATCAAACCAGGCTATTTGCTACGATGTCGAAATTTGTACAGGAGACCACTCGCTATTGTCCGGTATCTTATCCACCGTTGCCAGGACGAGATAAGATTGGTCGACAACGGTATTTGATCCGAAGGTTCACCGGCTGAGCGTAAAATGATAAATGACGCACCTGGGGTAATGTACCACTTACGTGGAATGTTTCCGGGATGCCAGGTGGAAGGACGGAGAAAAAAAAATTAAGAAAATGTCCACCGATTGTGGCGATTCCGCCGACCCGAATGCAGCTTTGATAACCCCAACCTCGAGCAAGACCTCGAGTCAGCTATTCCGCCAATACACATCCCTGATCCACTTACACCCTGTCGCTGCCACATCTCAGCTATTCCACAGCACAGCGTGGACGCAAAAAGTGAACGTGGACGCAACGAAGGGTATCAAGGCTCGTAGCATATCCTCATCGAATGTCGAGTCAGAGTTCCCTTTCTTGTGCTTCTCCCGCCAGTTAACGTTTCAACTTCCACAGCAAGTGCTGAGAACAATAACTCACCGCCATCGCTTTCCGCCACAACACCTCTTTTCACCATGTGCCACCACGAAGTGTACGTTGCTCATGACGCTCTAGAAGTTAGATGATTGATCAAGTTGCGTGTTCCGACAGTGTAGGAGATTATTACAGAGGATGCGGGGTAAGTCCGATCCAAGCTGTGTCTTCTGTCTTCCCGCTGACGTATTGAGGGCGACAGCACTTCCATGGGCGCTACTTCACTGGGCAAGTTCAAGACTGCAACTCTCAAAGATGTAAGACTAGCAAGGCACACATGCATAAGACGGCTATAAATTGTGGATGCACCGCCGTATGTCCCTTGATTATACCCCTATATCGAGGTTCTGATCCACCCTTGCCACAGGTCGTCACAGAGGATAGAAAAATACAGAACCTGTTTCAAACGTCATACTCTGACTGCGAACCAACCACGCGTTAAGGGCCATCGGATCAACTACCTTTTACTTATCGATATATTACGTCTTGACAGGCGTCTTCTCGGTGCCATCCTAGATTTCACTTCCATCGCTTTCTATCGCAATTCTATCGCACCAATTCCCTGTGCTAATCTATAGATTGGGATCATGACTGTACTCGCATACCTGGTGTATGCATATGTCTGAGAGAGCCCGACACTTGAGAACCAAGGCACCATTTGAATTTTGTCATGCATGTCATGATCTGTTCGTGGCAATGCGATTGGCTTACCAGCGGCCTTGCACTCTGCAATGTGCCTCCTCTGATTTGGACTACCGGGACCGGGATCGATTCCTGCATATCGGCGTGACAAAAACATGGCCAACAGTGGCCACGTGCAGTCGAATCCACTGGCATTCTCTTGATTCTCTTGCTCGCCCCAAATCGGTGTATTTTTTTTCCGCTGGGCCCTCCCTGTAAAGACGGGGGCATGCCTCTCACCACATGCCATGTCGGCGGTGGCGGAGGTGCGCACTGGAGGTGGCAAGTCATCTAGTTCCCAGAGGACCGCAGGAATTCGAACTGGCATCAAATACCGGCGCTGATCCGACCGAGCGCTGCTATGTACCTAGAGTAGTAAGTTAGTCCCACTACACAGACCCAAAGAGTCGTGCGTGCCAATTTTCCTTCCTCTGTTATCTACGTCTCGATGCTCCTTTCCACACAGCGGGATCTATGTTGCCATCCTCTTCTCCCATGGTGTAGTATGCTCTCTTGACACTGCCGTTCTCGCAAGACTGCAGAACGTCTCACTGATATGGTAATTGCGCATGTTGCTGCCGAGATTCGAGAATGCGATCACCCACCAACGGATTCAGTATTGGAACAATTGTAGTCTCGGTAGGTGACAGCGGCCGAGTTTCAAGCCATCAGTGCAGAAATATCTCCACAACGAAACTCCTAGTCTGGTGACCAGACTGTCTATGGGGCAAACCACTTGCCTCACAGACGGTTCTGGTGACCAGACTACGAAACTCCGCTGAGACCTCTGGAAGAACAATTGATGAAGCCAGCTATCGCCATGATGGTTCGAAATGCGAGAAGGTTCTTGGGCTGACGATTGGCGCTATGTATGTACACAGTACAAGATTCGAGTCCTCATGGCAACAGTTGGTGGCAAAGAGGGGAAGAGTGACCACGTTGAACCCTCTCACACCGTTACGTCGCTGATTATTCATTTTTTATAGTCATAGGCATACTATTACTGGACGTCTCAATCACCGTCGCTGCATTCTACGCCTTCTGGGAATCATCCACAACTTCGGGTACCCGGCCGATTCACCTTCGATAGACCCATTTTCTACAGTCGAGAGTGACATGGCGCCTATCATTCAAGGGACTCGGTGAGAGCCAAGCTATTCCACATCTCTTGACTGACAATCAAAGCTAGTTACTACATTGACTCATGATTTCTACTGTTGGAGGATATGGGTCATTCGAAAATCTCTCTGGGTTCCCATCCCAGTCATGTTGGTGTAATAATAAAGTTGTATCTCGAATGCGAAATTTTTGAAGAGTACTAAACGCCAAACTGTTCTAGCTGTCCATGGTGCAGCTTGCCAGCATCATCCTACTAGATCTAATGGTGTGCCCAAGTTTCTTTGTCGACTCGGACAATTGATTAGATGACCTTAATCGAAGGACGAGTTTGGCCCTGCTGCCCCCACAGTCGTATCACCAGCCTTGCCTCCCCCATTTACAACACTATCGCATATCTCCCCCTTCTTGGCGGTGTGTACATATCTCAGGCCATTGTACGACCCTGGCTTGATAGCACTGCTATATGCGATCTGACTATCACAATAAGCATGCTATTGACTGTATGTCTTCTTGGACTCGTCCGGGGTTTCCGCTGATATCCTATGATAGTTCCGATCTGAACACGACACTCATTGTGTGGGATGACGGGACTGTGAATGCACAGCTTGCAGTTGCACCCTCACGTCTTCGAGCGAGTCATGTCGAGCAGCTTGAACTTGTGACTCGGGGTCCATCAGACGAAGAGGGCCTGGGGGGCATTAATTTGCACGAGTCATGTCATTCATCGTGATGGTACATTGTTTCTCCTCACGTAATTCCATCAAGGCCATCCCTGCCGATTTCAAACTAAAGTTTGTCTTGGATCTATCTGAGGTGCGTCTGCTTGTATGCATATAGTTCAAGGATTGTGACGAAACCTGGATCCGACGCAAGCTGGAAGCGGGGCGGCACGAGTCTCCCCAAACCAGGCTCTCGATGATTGTCCTGCTCTATTGAACGATGGATTGACAATGGATACACTCTGGGTCTAGCGCGCATATACGATGAGAATGTACAATTTTCTATGATATTTTGTGTGGAGGAGTATGAGATTTCTAGCTACACATTGTAGACGAAATACGGTGTGAATGTCATATTGTGACTAGACCAGCATCGCTATCAACGCTACAAGAGTGTGGTCCCAAACATACGCGACTCTCTACGTCTATACTTCTGAGTCAGGGGAACGAGCAAACGCCATAACATGTCGACAACGTGATTGACGGGCTGCTCCCGTCTATCACGTCTTTGACGTGTACAGGGACAGCTACAAGCGCATATACTCAGGATAGTGGAGATGATGGGTGTAAGAGGGAAAGAGTCGTGGTTGAATAATTACCGTCGAGTCCCTCTTATATAGGTTTTGAAGTCCCTTCTTCGTCGAATTGTTGCACGACAAAATTGACCTGAGACTTTACAATCCCCGCTCACCGAAAATCGGGCGAGTATTTAGACATCCCCATCGGTTTACGGGACTCGACTTGGAGGGCAGGAGGACGTCCGGGAAATGGCCTTTCTGGGAGCGAGTCTGTCTCGGAGTCTCGACTCTCGACTCTCGACTCTCGACTCTCGAGACACAAGTAAGTACCAGGTGATATGGTTAAAGTCATAGCCTGGTCGCACGACCACATCTGCTAACAAAGGGGATTGGTATTGGTGTTGTGGCATCTCAGGCCGACTCGGAGAGTCGTGTCCGCAATTCATGCCAAACGGGAAAGTTTACAATCGTAACTCGGGACAGCTTCGAGAATCCAATTATTCCGCGCGTCCTCCGTGACAGGCCAGCGCTTTACTGATCTCCATTGAACTAATCCGCACTGACAGGTGTGTGGGATCTCGTGTGTAGGCACTGCAGGTTATTGACAAAGGATCTCAGTTGGTCATCTATACCATCCCGATTCAACCGGCTTATTGACATGCAGGGACATTTCGCACGCGGTTGGTCCCAGCAGATCCCAGCAGATCCCAGCATACCGATATTAAACTCAAATTGCAGTTACGGAACCGACTTGTCATTCCAATGATCGTAAGTACTGGGAATCACACACGTCAACTCACCCTGGAATACCTCTCAAGAAGGTAAGTAAGCCTCGATGTGCTAGCTTTCGGTACCCTCTCTGTGGCTACCAGAGTCCAGACCTTTCCTCTCACATGGCATCAGTTATTAGCCCTCCGAACTTCTCTTTGACATACCTTGAGACCTTGCGCCATGTTCGATATCACATGGGTAAGTTTTGATGCCTTGATGCTGTCAATGCTATGGGCTAACAGCAGGGTTATTTCAAGTGGCTTCTCTCGCCTTCATAGTCTGGGATTTTATATTGACATTGGGAGACGAGGTACAATATATATGGCAGTAAGACTCAGCGTCCTACCAGACTGCACCATGCTCACCTCTACAGGATGAAAACGTGCATCTTTAAATGGTTTTACCTGTATCGACGTTATTTCCCTTTAGTTGCTCAAATGTGGGTCAACGGTGGTGTCCCCGTTATTCAAACACAAACTCGCTGTCTAATGCCTACCGTAGATTCCACCAAGCTATCTATCCGAGGTTGGCATCAGGCTACCTCCCTGACCACTGGTGTACGATGTGGTACCAATACATGGCGCTCTCGTTAAAAGGCTTGGGTACTATCATCGAAATTGTCTTAGCCACCAGAGGTGAGCTCAGCCACTCCGCTCATCTGAAGTCTCAGCTATACTTTTGAATAGTCTTTGCCCTGTTCAATCGAAGTCGCAAGATGGGCATCTTCCTCGGAAGCTTGGTTCTTCCAGGGATAGCGAGCGGGGCAGCCAGTATGGCCAGATCTTCCAAGGCGCAGTATTTCGAGGCATGTATGCTTCCCCTTCCCGTTGGTGGCGTCACCGTGATCGCTCATGCGTCAGTGGTTCGTTTCTAACTGCCCTCTGGCATTGTATTGATGACAGCACCTTAGGACGCTTGTGTTGGTCGTCCAAACCATCATGGCAGCCATGACAGTCTCCAAGGTCTTTGTTGGTGTTCGAGCAGGGTGGGGTAGGACACCCCTTGTATCCTTCCTTTTGCGAGATGCTTCGAGCGTTTACGTCGTTATGTCTGGTAAGTCTTCATGCCAACTCTCTAAGCTGACAGATGGAGTAGCCCAATGCCTACGGCTGACATGTTGTAGTGATGTGCGGTATGTCTCTGGCCATCTCTGGGCTCAACGACCGTCTGTCTGCTGCTGCGTTCTAGTACGTGTCAGAGTCGCCTTTGAATGCTGTGAGTTCGAGTCTAATAACGACCCTGCCAAGTTGGTCGGTATCGTTTCACTCGGTCGCTGTCAGTAGGTTTGACAGCAGGCACGTCGGTTTTAACCCTGACGCAAGTACTCCACAGGGAAGCCGCCTGCTATTGAACATGGAAGGGTTCGCAAGACAGAATTCTTCAGAAGAGAGAAATGTCGTTCTTACGAGTCATATCACGCTGACATGTAGTCTCCCGTAAGCAGACCCAAGAGTCGGGATGAAGACAGTCGTTCACCCTAGTTGTCATGATGTATGTTACTTGTCTTTCTAGTGTATCGATCTCTGGACGGGTCCCACGAACCAGATATTTTCTTGTCTTCCTGGCGAATCGAGTTTGACATTGGTGTTCAGTCATCACGCCGAGTCGACCGGCCGGCTACTGGCGGGACATTCCGCCGTACTCCTGCACATCAGGGAGAGGGTTTGAGGAACTTTTACTTTTTCTCTGAGAGTTTCTCGATTCAGCGCGTGACGTCGAGCGAACTCATCATATATGGGTGTAGGGACGTGATGCAAATTCAAAGAGCTAAGCAAAGTGTATGCCCTCGTCATGGAAGGCAGATAACAGTCTGTCAACGGCAATGGTAAGCGACCCTCTGCTTGGTGATGCAGTTACCAAGCTACGCACTTTAGAAGATCGTCTATCGTCATTTTCGCCGCTCTTTGGTCCGAATAACCAGACGAGGTCAGAACCTCCTCCACTTTCGATTTCATATTGACACCGTCTTCAATCATCTAAGCGCGCGTGGGTCAGTGGTCGCAGTGCGAAAATTCAAAATAGGCACCTTATTTTGTAGCGAACACCACGTCCGCCAGTTTTGCTCAAGCATGTCCACAACGCCCTTGGCCATGAAATTGCCATGAGTTGTTTTATTTCTCCGTGAGAACACTATCCGACCAAGACCGTCGAACTCTTCAAACTTGACAGGTGGAGGTGGACTGAGAGGTACCATGCGGACTACTGACGACTCGACCAACGGTGCCGGTCTGAAATTGTTCTTTCCGACGTGCATGATAAGATCGACTTTGGAGTAGAGCTGAACGTTCGCGGACAGTCTTGACCATAGTTCCGTTCCGGGCTGCGCGATCAATCGGAGAGCGAACTCGCGCTGGAACATGAGGATTGCAACACGGCATATTGGTCGGTGTGAGAGTAGGCGAAAGACGAGGGGTGATGAGATCTGATAGGGCGTGTTAGATATGCATACGTCGAAGTAGGGCAGTTCTGCTTTGACGAAGTCGCCGATGATGATGTCTAGTTTTCGTTGTTCGGGTCTGTAGGTCCAAGTGAGTTCAATGGATTGGTGACGAATAAAGAGAGCATATGAGGACGTACTTTCCCTGGACACGTTTTGTGACCTCCGCCGCCATACGGGGGTCCATCTCCACAGCAGTGACATGTTTCGCTTTTTCAAGTATGCGGACCGTTAGGTTACCGGTACCAGGACCGACTTCGAGGACTTTGTCTGTTGGTTGGAGGTTCGCCTTTTTGTGGGTGAGGTCTGTGAAGTCTGTCATATGCAAAAGCACACACCTTGTCTACAATGCTGGTTATAGTTGTCAGGGAGCGTGATCATAGCATATATCCAACAGAAATCTATGCGTACGTTTGCGCGATCTGAGGGTTCTTGAGGATATGTTGACCGAACCGCTCGGTGTTGAAGATGGGGTTTCGAACGCCTGACGAGCTTCCCTCGCCATTGTCGCGGTCTTTTTTCGATGATCTAGCAGCTGCTGATTTTATGGAGGTAGGGTGTGTCCTCGAGAACCGTTCAGAGGTTGCGCGGGGCATCGCTGGGGGGTTGGGAATGATATCGCTAATGGAATGACTAGCAAATTTTCGATCTGAGGGAGGTTGCCTTTTCCGGACGTGGGGTTAAACCACCTCGTCGCTGTTGCAGACGTTGATCTCAAACGATGTTCAAGAAACCATTGTCGAACGTCAAGACCTCAGGTATGTTGTCGATGTTGACTGGTGGTAACAAAACTGAACAATGAGCAGCACCTCTGCGCAGCTCTGACCGACGGAAGCTGAAGCAACGCGTCATACAGACGTATGGCGTATCCCCTGAAATCGGCGACCTACTCGTGCCCGATGGGCTCATGTCCCAGAAGGTGATAACTTACGCGAATGATCCTGGAGTACGTAGTCGCATTCCCGCTCGTTTGGGTGTTCGCGTTGGTATTCAATGACTTGGCCGTCTGGGTTTGGTTCTCCAGGTCATTTATCTCTCTCCCGAAGGCGATCCGCTATGGTTCTCAGTCGGAAAGGGTGTGGACGACCTCATTCCTACAGGTATCATTTCAGTTTAATTGTCTTTGAGAATGCGCGTGGTGTGTTCATCCCATCTGACCCTTGGTGTTTCTCGGCGTCAATGTTCGCTCGCTATAGTCTACACCTTATGGAAGAAATACGATATACTCCCTTGGATATCTACCCCAGGGGCAGTCATTCCCGTCCTCACAGGCGGTGCAGACCTCATGATTCCTGGAGGTGAGCCACCTGTCGTCATGTACACGTGTCCCTCTTGATCGTATCGTTTGCATACAGTCGTTCGGATGTCTAGTCCGACAGTCTCCCCTCAGCAACTCATTAGCATCGTACAACACACTAATGGATCTCCCTCAACGTGTAGGCCTCCACTCGCAGTCGGACGGCTGGCAGTGGATTTGGACACGTTGAAGGCAGGTGTAAAGGGAAAGGCAGTGAACGTCCTTCATACTTGGAAGGATAACCTGTTTGATATGGGGAACAAGAGTGATCCTCCGGGGGATATCGAGATCACACCGGAAGATAAAGTCGAGGGCGCGTCGATGCCAGAGCCGTCTGCTGCTGAACAGGGTCAGCAACCTGGACCTGATGCCGCACCGGACGATCGAGCGGACGACCTCCGTTCTGAATCCGAGCCTCCGAATGAATCAGGGGGTCCCGCGATCACTCCACAACCTTCGACATCCACCCCACACCAACCAGCGCTGTCCAAAGAAGGTGAGATTCATCCGTCCTACATTGTTACACGACTGAGATATTTAGCAGAGGTCTCGGACATCTTACGCGTTGCCGTACTCCAAGCCATCAAGACCACGCTCAGTTCGTTTACTGCTGTATCCTTCCCCATACCCGCAAGCACGTTCTATTCATCATACATCCTACCTTTCCGCCCTGCATATCTTCGCCAGCAATCATCCAACGATCAATCACAGTACCCACAGATCGTCATCAAATACTCTAGTTACAAATCCCTACTCGCGTTCTTCAAATTCCTCGATAAGCAACAGGTTTTAACGCTGAAAGACATGAAGCCGGAGCCGCTTGTGATGAGTGTGTCTGCCTCCCACCCTGATGTTGCTGCACACGATTCCTATACATCACTTCGAGATGTACAGCTTAAGGAGGAGAAGCGGGAGCGAAAAGAAGAAGAGAAGAAGGCTAAAGTGAACGAAATGGAAGTGAAGGAGCTCTGGAAGCCACACGCTGCGAGTGGCTCTGCCAAGTTTTTCTCCGAAGGTGGATTTGAGTGCGTTTTACAGATCAAAACTCTGAACCCATTGGCGAATGGTGTCCACTGACATTATATGATACAGTCCCTCGGCGCTATATAGTTACTCGGATTTGAAGTCTGCGGTGAACAAGTATGTCGCTGCACGCCAACTGGTCAACCCTCGTGATCAATCGTATGTCAACGTTTGGGCAGACGAGGTTTTGCTCGCATCGGTATATGGGAAAGGTGAATCACCTGAATCCCTGGAATTCCTGAAGCGCGACGACGTCGTCAAGAGGTTATCAAAGGGGATGCAATCTTGGTACGAGGTCCACGCGGACGGAAAGGACCCTGTTCTCAAGTGCGTTCTGTGTTCAATTGTCCACCTAGGATGGGTGAGGCTGACGTAGATGATTCGTGATTCGTGATTCAGGAAGGGGGAGCTGACGCCTATTTCGGTGGTTGTCAAGGTTCGGCAAGGGAGGAAGGCGAGTACGAAGGTGACTGGGTTCGAGCCGTTCTTCCTCGAGGCAGAGGAGATGGCGGAGGAGCTAAAACGGATTTGTGCGTGTGCGACTTCTGGTACGCGTTTCCAGAAGTGGATTCGAGGGCTTTCTAATCTATGCGACCGTGACAGTGTCGCCTGCGCCTGGAAAATCGTCTGGGATGGAGGTATTGGTACAGGGGAAGCAGATCAAGGCTGTGACGGAGTTTCTGCTCTCGAGGGGCGTTCCGAAGCAGTGGATAGAATCTGCTGAGAAGAAGTAGATCAATGGGTCAAGGATGGAAGAAATATGATGTGTTATTGTGATATGCGAGTTGGTTCAACTTCAAGTGTTGGTAGTTGCTCAAGTGACAGTTAGCTCCGAGATCATGCATCGCACGCTCCAGACTTTTGGCCTCCGCAGACGCCATGCATCCAATCCTCAGACTTTCTGGCTGAACAACAGTGAAAAACAATCGGGGATACGAGTAATAACTCGGAGTTGTACCAACACCATCCTTGGACGAAATGCACCTCACTCTCCTCAACCACTAACATTATGATTGGAACCTATGGGAACCGCTGGGAACCGCTCAGACCAAGCTCCGAGTATATCGAATAGATCGACCACAACCCCTTTCTCTTCTCCTTACGGCGAGTGCTCCCCTTCACATTCGCATTCTCGTTCTCGTTTGCATGCGGAACCCTCGCGCTGGCCTTCGTCTTCAAGTTCCCGTTCGCATTCTCCAAGATACCCCGCCGCCCCGACCCTCGGCGCATCGTTCCCCTTTTCTTCGGGCTCGCGGAGGTCTCGCCGAGAGATTTGGCACCACCGCGACGCGTACTGGGCCGACGTCTGCTCGAGGGGACTCGTGCCACCGTGCCTGCTCTACTGCCAAGGTACTTTGACGTCGAAACCCGTCTCTTCAAGTAAAGCTTCGGTATCTTGGTCGTCTGAACATCCTGTTTCTCGATGGGTGTCGGGGGCAAGGCTTTCTCCACGTTCAACGGGCTCTGACTCGGAGTGGGGCTTCCCGGAAGGGCGTACTTGTCATCGAAAGGACACAACGGTGCTTCGTCGTCGTCGTCATCCTCCCACCCCTCAGGTTCCTCTGCAGCTTGTCCCGCTTCCTCTGAATCGCGCACGGAAACCTGAGCTTGAAGGTTTGTCGCCCCTTGTGGCTTTGGGGAATAATCGAGAGCGCTCTGCAAGGCAACTGGGTTCGCGTTTCCAGGTCCTCTTAGATCGAAGAGTCCGCGAAGGCGAGGGGACTTGAGACGTAAACGACGGGAGATTGGGGTATTCGCAGAGAAGGCTGGGCTAGGCGACGGGGCCTCGGTGGTGGTGGCAGCGACGACGACGAGCCTTTCGAGCTCCTTCAAGGTTTGACGTTTGCGCTGAACGCGTGCTTCGACGGTAGAGCAGAGGGTTTCGAGCTCTTTCAGTTGATCGAGGAGAAGGTTGGCGGTGGCGAGAATGTTGGGTTGTTGAGGGGTGATGTCTGCGTCTGTTATAGCTGGTGAGTCTTTGGTGGGGGTTGCGAAGGGGTTGATTGTGTACGGAGTCGTGGAGGGCATGGTGGGGTGAAGACGCTTGCGGGCTAGTTGTCGGAGAGAATTGCTGGGACTGATTTGCCGCAGTCGTTCTTATATTGTCAGGGTTATACCGTGGACTGGTCCCATTTCTAACAGAGTACCATGAGGTACAGCAGTTAGACGATGATCCAGGCAAGATCATAATCAGAGTGTTACACATTGATCGTCGACTCCAACCACTGCTCCCTTTCAACCAAGAACCAACAACGATAATATATGCGCGACATTCAAAACACCTATGCGTCAGTAGAAATTAAAGTAATCATTGGCAGAATCGTCGCGCTCCTCCTGTCCAAGCATCTCCGCTTCCGGATCAGCACTCAACCCACAAGCCGCAGCGAGCAGGAACCACACACTCGAGACAAGTTTTCTCCGGTGCCCGAGAACCGCGTCATTGTTGTCGCTAGGAGGATACTCGAGTGGTCCGAAGAATGTCTCGCAAATGTCTCGGACACCTTCTGCGTAAAGGCCCATCTCGCGACTTCGATGGGTCGCCATCTGGGACCCCAATATCAATTCCCGTGGTCGTCATAATATCCGTGTCAATTAGGAGGCTGATCTTGTATGATGGGTTGGGTGTCTTGTCGGAAATATGTTTGCCAATTTTGTATCCGAGGGAATGGAACCACCTGAATGAGCCCTTTGAAAATCCGAGTCCAAAGTAGTGCACTGCGAGTGCCAGACCTTTAACATCTGGCGCAGCCTAGCTCCTGCACGTTCTCAAAGACGTCTATGCCCAGATCTGGCTCTGAATCTGACACAGTGTCCAGAAGATGAGGTAGACCTGCAGACAACCAGTACCAATCGCTCAGCAGCATGAGCCTCGGGGACCTCGTAAAATAGTCGACTCGCTGTCGATGAAAAGACACCGAAAGGTATCAGTTGAAAGCTCGGTGGATTTTATGTACTTCGTAACGGTGCCTTCTTTTGCCTTACTAAACAGGCCCCAGGGGATGGGTGTGTACTTGAGTCTTGTTAAGTCGTGGGACGCGTTATCGCTCGTTATCGATATCGGATAAATCGCGCATTTACTTGCAAAGCTTCTGGCAAAGATCGAGACCTCGTTCATAGTTCCCTCCCCTCACTTCCTCGTCTTGCAAGGTTTAAGAGCACATCTGCAACTGCTATTAGAGACTTTCGGTCAATTCGGATGCCTGCCAACGAATGCAGAGCAAAGTAATACTGTACTGCTGATGCACCGTGACGTGTCGATCATGGTGCGATAACGGCCAAGGCGGTTAGTTCGACGAATTGCCAGTGAGCCGCAAAAGGCTTGTTCAACCGATCGTCGATCGAGACAAGATCTACCGTTTCTGGCCAGCACACCAGAAAAAATGTAGCCTACCTTGTAAGCAAGGTTCATGGTCCTCCTCCTGGTGATCCACTGGCACCGACGGTGACCGGGCCGTCCAGTTTTGTTCACACGACGTCGAGACTCGCGTCTACAAATACCCGTCGAGTCAACGTAGACCACACTCAGGTCTCACTCAGTCTCACTTCAGTCTCACTCACCAACAATCACTGGGAATCTCCTTGGGACACGATGCTCGCCAGTTCCATCGCCCCCGTCGCGTTGCTCGCCTTCCCATACGCCGACGTCGTCGAGCGTACACTCCCAACTTGTCTCACAGACAACTACTACGGTATTTTTGGTGAACATGCTATCTTCAAACCAACCGAGCGCGCTTGCGTGGACGATAACAGGAAGCTCGTTTCCAGCCCATCATTCCATACCTCCTTGTCCCATTTGAATGATCCCCAGCTAGTTTGGATACAAGAATCCGCCATCGACCAATCTCTCCGAACACCAGAATACGAAGCAGAGGTGGAGGAATTCATCAATTGGATTCGCACAGCCAACGTCGTCGCTCCTCCTACGAGTGAATACCAGAACGTGCTCCTCGAACCACAGCTTGAGTCTTCTTTGAATCCAGCTATCTTTCTCTCTCGCTTTGACTCTCGCGACGTGGCCTCTATCATCGTCGCTGTACCCGAGAAGGACAATGCTTACGCACTCTCCTCCCTCCTCCCGCGCTACTGGAAGTCCTCGGTGATTCCCTCCATGCCGGTTTCGTATGTTCCCGTGCCAGACAGCGCTGTCCAACGAATTCGTGATCTCCTCGAAACCGTGCGCTTCGACCCCGTCGTCGCGAGCATCGCGAACGGCATCTCTGTGGACACAATGGGTCGGGACATCCGATACCTCACCAACGAGGACGGTGAATCTGGGATCATTTCTCGGCATTCATTCGCTGCTGGGTCTCGCGTCGCGGCGGCGTGGTTGAAGGAGACATTCGAGAAGACGGGAGCAAAGTGCGAGTTGCGCCCATTCCTGATGGGCTTTGCGCCTAATGTCGTCTGGTGTGTATCTTCCTCGCCTATCTGGGTTTTGCGCTGTGATTGGTCGACCGCTGACGGATCGGTGCGTGGTTCTTAAAGCAAATATGCAGCGATGACGGATGCGGATTCAGCCCCTACCGTGCTCATTTCGGGTCACTATGATTCTCGCGGGTCCTTCGGCTCTCAACGCGTAAGTGTGCATTCATCATGTTTCGATCACATCAATAACGTGTTGATAGGCACCCGGTGGAAACGACGATGGCTCTGGGACGGTCTCGTTGCTTTCGATCGCCAAGCGGATCAAGGAGGTCGGAGTCAAGTTTTACAGTAACGTCGAACTTGTTGCGTTTGCTGGCGAAGAGCAGGGGTTGCTCGGGTCTGCAGCATATGCTCGTGCGTTCTCTTTCAGCCCTCGAAATCCCGTGTTGTGGCTTGCTAACTGGTCAACTCGGGACTAGGCGAGCTGCGTGCACAGGGCGCCAACGTGACGCTGATGATTCAAGCTGACATGCTCGCATACCATGCTCCCAACGAACCTCCCCAGCTTGGCTTGCCGATGTAGTACGTGGCGGTTCCTCTTGCTGCCGAAACGAATTCATGACAGGAACTGTTGTAGCATTGGGACGTCCGAGGTCGCAGACCTGGTGACGAAGATGGCTACCCTCTATAGCCCTGAACTCACTGTTGGATACACTGCTGCGTGCTGCAGTGATCATCAGGTATGCATTATATGCTCCCTCTGAGTATCATGAATTGACGATGGCCTCTCAAGTCTTTCCACGAGCAAGGATACCCCGCAACACAGGTGTTCGAGCGGGCCGGACCAAGTGAGTTACAGTCTTCGTTTCGTACGAACTGATATCGACGTCGACGCGTTTGTTTTCGCGTAGTTGCGGATCCGATGTACCATAACAGCGGTACGTATTTGTCGATGTTGCAGCGTGCATATACGATACTTATGACCTCTCCAGGCGACTTGAGCGACCGACCAGGGTACGACTTCAACCAAATCCGGTATATCTCGAGAGTCCAGGTGAGCAGTCTTGAGTGCGCATATGTACAACTCCTGAACGGTTCTTCACTTCTTCGCCCGCAGTTCGCGACGTTGCTGCACGCAGCGGGCTTCGAGCTCCCCGAAACGAATGACTTGAATTTCTAAGCTTCCCCGTGAGCTTGAACTAGGTGATTTAATATCGATTATTGATTTTTTATGTCGATATTTTGCTTAATTTGATCTGTGCTTTGATCTCTGTGCTACCGTGACTGAGCGACCTTTGGAGATCACTGATTGCCAACGCATCGAATCATCATTGAATGATCGCTGGCAGTGGAAGACACCGTGGCGAATGCTGGCATCACGACGACCAATGGGGTTAAGAACTCGCTCGCGTTTGGGCGGCGCTCTGCGTTCGTTGACGTTCAGCTGACCTTTTTCCCCACCGAATATTTGGCTATCCAACTCCTTGGCGTTTCAAGCGGCGCTCGCAAGCTATTCCTAGGATTGGGGTGCTTCTTGAAGCACGCTCGCAGGTGATCTGCATTAATCCAAGCACACGCCAACGGGGGAACTACGAAGTACGGCAGTTCAAGATCGACCCGCAGCCGACTCGACTCAATTCCTTCCTCTTGCTATCCATTGCGTGCCGTCGTTTTGTGGATAAGAGATGGCCCGCTAGTCGGAATACGGCCGAAAGGTAGGAAGTCCAATGACAGTTCCTGAGTTGGTGCATGTCCTAGTCGTCTCAAACGACGGGGAATGGATCATTGGTAAGGAGAAGTTTGACCAAGTTTTCAGACAAATGTCCGTTAACCTTAACAGAATCTGCCATCAAGAGGAATGATGGCGCATTGAGGTAACTGTCGAACGCCCATGGTACGGGAAAATTCCAGCAATCCCAAGTGCTCTCTACGATATCCCTCGTATGTTGTCCGTTGTCTCTCATTTTCTACGCTCTCACAATATGTACTAGTACTTCAATCAAAAGCTGACCGAATGGAAATTCGATAATATGTGAACCGACTTTTATGAGCTGAAGATCCAAACAATGGATGCTCTGGGTCGTCAGAATGGGGCAATTAAGGCTATTGATGAGCTGGCCAAGCCTCCACGCAGTGGGTAATGTTAGGGTCCGACTCGGAGTCGACGATGCGTACAGTCTTCCGCCGGCGGACATGTTTATTGATAACGAGCTTTATCTTCGGAGTGAACGCTACGCGGAAACGAGCTGCTGATAAGAGCACAGCACTGATAACTTATAGTTTCCGGGTTAAGGGCACTGCGAGGCAGATATCGTTCATTGACCAGATCGTCCAACAGCCTAGATAAGGAGGTCTGTGTTGGGAGAGTTAGGGAAAAGACCCAGCTGTGTCAAGCTAATCGAGTTTTGATCATGCTGTTCACAGATATAGTTCTGCCATGTCTACTTAGTACACCAGTGATCGCCACTTGTTATGATGGATCGAGAGCGTCCGCGAGAATCATAGCAGCGGGTGGTTCGTCTGAGGCAAAGTAGGGTATCAGAAAATTCGGACGACGTCCATAAATGTCAAGGAGGCGGTGATGGTGCCAATCAAGAGACTCTGTGACTTCAAGCTTCAAGAATCAGCCCAATTCCTTGTGCCACATCGAGTTAAGAGGAGGCACTGACGAGTATGCCGAGGTCAAACAGTCTAGGCTGAAGCATTCTTCCCAGTGACTGATAGCGCGAAGACTGCGTTATTATCTGTAACACTAGCGGGAAGGCCGGGAGGAGTAAAAATCGGAGCGACTGGTTTTGTATTGTCAAACTCCTGATCAACCCTACTGAACGGTCTCTGTCCTTCTCTCATCTCCCCTTCGATGATTTCTAGCTGGCGAAAGTCGCGCTCGGCTTCAACTCTCCCAGCATCTGATTCGGCCCAGGGAACCATGTATCCCGGTGTAATTGCAAGAGATTTATCTCCAATGACCTCCCCCAACTTCTGGACAGAGTCAAAGTCGATGAGCACTGGCTGGCCATCTTCAGTGATCATGATGTTGCCCGGCATGACATTGTTGTGGGCGTATCCCAGACTGTGGAGATGTTCAAGCCCTGCGTGAATCCCTTGGATGATCTCCGTGATGCGCTCTGTACTCGGGTTGCTGTCAGTATCCCTGACTCTGGCGAGTGTGTGATCATAGCATTCAAGGCATATTCCTGAGAAATAGCGGTCGCCTTCACAGATGCACCCGTAGTACTTGGCAAGATTTTTGTGGGGGTGGTGTCTTAGGACCTCGTGCATCATTGCATCACGCTGAAGTGAGGAAGACATGTCGGCTTTCGTTTGTGCGAGGGTAGGGATGTTGGATTTTTTGATTCCATCTCCACCGTGACCGTGGGCTTCTTCCTCCAATTTGATGGCAGTGGCCGCGTAATATGATGGGGGTTTGTGGTAGCACTGGCAAATTGTTGGGAGAGCTGTGAGGGACTGCTTGAAAAAAGTCTGGTAAATGTATTCATAAGAGAAGACCTCTGATGGCGGATTGGAAACAGATTCACTAGCTTACCCAAGCGATGTCGTAAGATGACCCGAAAAATATCATCACAAAGAGAATCTACATTCTCATGATTTACCGAAACCACTTGATGAAGAGCTGCAAATAGTACAGCAGGATATGGAGATTGAACATATTGATCAAAGGTTGCAATAAGATGGTTGCCAGAGGCTCGACTATCCCAAGGATAACAGGAATGCTCAGATATGAGCAAGATTGCTAAATTAATAAGACAGCTATGCAGTTGAACACAGAAAATAAAAGCATGCTACTTACAGGAGGCAACAAAGACAATCTGTTCCTTTGCAGCAGAGGTCTGGAACAGTAAACATTGAAAGAATTGGGATGTCAAAGAGGATATAAATCAACCATGGAGTGAAGAACACTTTGAGTGTGATATCCCTTAGGCTGAAGGGAAGAAAACTATAGAAATAGTAAGAATATTGTGTCAAGAAAAGATATAATGAATCAAGCAAATCAGGCTTACATTCTAGAAAAAAATTGTTTGCAGGAATCAGAGACAGGAATTTAGCTTACCAACTAGATAGGAAAAAGGCAGGTCAGGACACAAACAATGAGATCAGAGTGAGCATGCATCCCAAGACACAATTAGATCAACTGACTGGCTGTCAGGACACAAGCAATTGGATCAGAGTGAGCATACATCCAGAGACACCATCAGATCAACTTACATTCTGTCAAGGAGATTAGGCTAAGCACACATTCAGAGACACTATCACTGGCAGATCAACTTACTGCCTATCAGAATACAAGCAATGAGATCAGAGTGAGTATGCCCCGGAGTCACCATCAGACCAACTTACTCCCTGATGGCATTCAAGCAATGGAATCAGTGAGCATGCAAAGAGACCATCAGCTTAACTTAAACTTACTCCCTATCAGGATTCAAGAAATGAAATCAGAATGAGCATGCATGCAGAGACACCATCAGATCAACTTACAAGCTTGGGCTGTCAGGACACATGCAATGGGAGCATAGTGAGCACTGATCCATAGACACCATCAGATGAGTCAACTCACTTCCTATCAGAACACAAGCAATGGGATCAGTGTGGGCACACATTCAGAGACACCATCAGATCAACTTACTCCCTGTCAAGCAATGAGATCAGAGTGAGCATGGATATAGAAATTCCATCAAATCAACTTACTCTCTACCAGTGTCAGGACACAAGGAATGGATCAGTATGAACATGGATTCAAAGACACCATCAGATCAACTTACAAGCTGTCAGGACACTGGCACAAGCAATGGAAGCAGAGTGAGCACGCATCCAGGGACACCATCAGATCAACTTACAAGCTGTCAGGAGACAATGGGATCAGAGTGAGCACATATTCAGAGACATCATCAGATTAACTTACTTCCTTTTAAAATACAAGCAATGGGTGCAGAGTAAATATACATCCAGTGACATTATCACATCAACTTACTCCCTGTCAGGACACAAGCAATGAGAGCAGAGTGAGCATGCATGATGCAGACACCATCAGATTAACTTACAAGCTGTCAGATATAAGCAATGAGATCAGTGTGAGGCACCATTAGATCAACTTACTCCCTGTCAAACACAAACAATGGGAGCAGAGTGAGCACACATCCAAAGACATCAGATCAACTTACATTCTGTCAGGGAGATCAGAGTGAGAACACATTCAGAGATTCCATCAGATCAACTCCTGTCAGAACACAAGCAATGGGACCAGAGTGAGCATGCCCACAGTCACCATCAGATCAACTTACTTGCTAATGGGATCAGATTGAGCATGCATGCAGAGACATCATCATCATGATTGTATTAACTTACAACCTATCAGAGCATATGCAATGAGATCTGTGAGTAGAACTCTTGATATCTTCAATTGAATACTTTTTGCTTACCTGACTTTTATCAATACTCCCCTCCATTCTCTCATCTTTATTGCACTCACATGTATATGTGGAAACCACCTAGCCATTTGACACTGCATTTTCCAATCCTCTTCTGTTCCCAAGGACATGTTGGATTTTGCAGTCTCTGATAGATATCTTCTCAAGGTCCTGGATAAGTTCAGCTCAGTGTCAAATCAGTTCCTTTTAGTAATGTATCTTACCTCTTGATTGCATTGATTGCATAGGAAATACAAATCTCCAAGTTGTGGCATTGAGATGATACAAGTAAGGACTCCAACACCTCATCATTCAGTGCTGCAGCAGTAGACTGAATTAGTCCAGTACAATCAGCCTTTTCACTCTGCATGTCTTTATCATCATTGTCAGCCAATTCAGGCATATGATGAATCCATTCAACACTCACTTGCAAGGCAGACATGGTCCTTTGGTGGAAACTTGGTTGCAGCCAACCAATCCAAGCATTTGTTATCCTGAAACATCTTGTTTGCTTGCTGAGGGGCCTCTGCCACAGCCTCTTGGAGGCTCTTTTCTTGTTCTCCAAGTTCACCAAATGCAAGTGTATGCAATGCATCAAACTTGGTGAAAACCACAATGACAGGCACTGACAATTGAATTAGACAATAAATAGACATGTCAAGTAGCTTACCCTGTCGTGTGCCACACTCTGAGAAGAAGGCTTCTTCTGCAGTAGTGAATGGCTGTGAATCACCCATCGGAATGCAATACCTATTACCTATAGCACGACATGGGAAATCCATTCAATAATCATGATAGACACAGACAAACCATATCACATGAAGTCGGGCTAAGAGTCTTGCAATTCCAGCACGCTGGTCAATGAATGACTGGACTTTGTGAAGCTCATCTGCTCTACTGGTCTCAAATCCACGTGAATCATGAAAAACAAATTGATTGTTGCTTTTGAAAGAAATTTCGTGCTCAATCTCATGCTCACCACGCTGATCCAGATCGTCAAGCAAACAGCGGACTCGGATGAACCACTAAGATACGCACGTCCTGGGTTCCTCTCACATCGAGAGTGATCTATGGTGATTGATTAGTATTCCTCTTGTGCTAGCAATGACAGACTCGGATAACAAGTGACCTTTTTACCATAGCGATCACGGACAATCGGGGCCTCGGTTGTCTTGCAATTCCTCTGAAGTAGCGTGGTTTTCCCAGCATTGGCGCGCCCAATAACGAGGATGCGGAAACGCTGGAACTTCTGCCTAGTCCTTTCATTGCGGTCAGACATGGCGGAGTATGATAAATGTTGGTGAACTTGAATGGTCGAGTGCTGTGAGGGCAGTAGCTGGATGATGCGAGAGCGGAAAGAATGCCCGGTCACAGGCGTCGCACAGGATTGACCAGGCTCCCACGGCGACACGGAGCACCTCCTTGGCCCTCTACTGGTAACCGGCGGGAGAGACTCACCTTCTCGTTGAGACCTTCCTCGCGGGTGAGACCTTCCTCGCGGGTGAGACCTTCCTCGCGGGTGAGACCTTCCTCGTGGGTGCTTTCCTTGTGAGTTTGAACCATGTTTCATTGCGTGCTATCTATAGTTGAATACCTTACGCGTACACACGGAACTCGCAGGTTTCGTCTTGAGGATCATCTGTGGTGTTGTTGTAGAAGGAGCCAAGTAATAGTGGCGAGTTCAAGGGGTGCCGAGTGAGCGCATGGACAGCGGGTGTGACTATCTGACCTGGCAGGCTGGATGTGATGTCGAACCTGTCAGTCATTCCCACAGTGGGTGGATAGTCGACAGACCTAAAGACTCCGACCTGCTTCTATCTGCGCGCGCATAGACCGCATGACACACGACATTCGGAACTTTAAGAAGTATGGTCTCAGTTTCACGTAGGAGTACCTGCCTGAGTGTCTCTGCAGAGGAAACAGTAATTGGATCGAGCAGAACCAGACGAAGGGGGTGAAATGAGGAGTATGCTGATACGAACGAAACACACGGGACTATGCTGGGGGAAAGCCAGTGGCAAATGCCGATGCGCCACTCGAGGCTGGATAATTGTCTATTGTGTCAGCCAACGCGACAAAGTAACGAAATATGGATACATACATATTGGGTGGCAAGACATCGGACAGGAAAGTTTAAGGATGAAGGATGAGGATATCTGGGTGTTGCTGGTGGGTCACAGATACCCGGGATTGGTTCCCAACCCATGTAACTCCTGAAAGACTTCGTACTTGCTCGTTGTAGAGTGTGCCTGATCCACACATCTATAGTTGCGGACACGCAAAGCCCACCGGTTCTATAACGCAAAAATATGAGTTTTCTACAGGAAACTGAGAGTGGATTTGGACTTAGATTGTCAAAAGGATGCAAAAAACACTGCTCCGAAGTTTTTCCCACGACATTTTTGGTGCGCCAAATTTTTGGGCCAATTTCCGGAATGTTGTGTACCCCTTTGGGGCTTTGGGGGTGATCTGAAGTGGACTGAAGCAAACCACGATGTCTCAACTTCTCAGTTGACGTTCAGTTGACAAAGAAATGTCAAGGTGAGGCCAATCCAGATGCCTGTAAGCCTACCCCGCCCCGACTTGATACCTACTGACCGCACGAGGCTGAGAGCATAAGCTTAGTAATCAGGGGACAGTTGCCTAATTGGGAAGGGACTAGCGTTCAATACCATCACACCACACATTTTTAGACAACTCTGATAGACCTTTTCTTTATGGGATCATCAACAACTCAACGAGAGGAGTCGTTTGCGCATTTTTCGGGATTTTTAGCTATTTTTTTCGTGTTGCGCCAAATTTTTAGGGTAAAAATTCTTCATTTTGAAGAATTTAAAGAATCGGCTCGTGGAATCCGTTTCTACTTACTCTCAGCATCATAAATAAATGGTTTTCAGTCAGGACTGATGTGTTGTGATGTCGCAAAAACTCAGCGACTATTGTGGTTGACTTTGCGTGTCCGCAACTGTACCTCATACATGAGAATGGTTCTAGGCAACGAAATAAAAGTGATATGCGTGCCTGAATCCGCCGTATGAGGAGTCGCATTGAATATATCTTCCGGCGGTCGCAATGACCGCGTCACGTTCTGCGGATATCTGGTCGTGTTTTCAGTTACAGTTGACTTGCTCATAATGCATGATGTAACAATGCATAAAGGCCATAATGCATTGACTTTCGGGTCTCCGACTGTTGTTCCCACTCAAAACACAGTGTAAATGCATAACACATAATGCATTGGCTGGCGAGGTACAATATGCAATATCAGATAGGGCCAATAGCAGGTTGGTGGATGTAGATCAATTGTCCTGAGGGATCCATTGTCTCGAAACTTGCATAAAAGATTTGATAGGACTTTTCGGGTGGTACACATCTCACTCTAATCTTCACTCGCGAAAGCGAATCTTCGGTCCACTTCCAACCATTGATGAAATGCTTGACCCAGTGGAAGAGAGAGTTGGCGAAGATTGGGCTGAATCAAATGGCAGTGTTGAGGGAATTGCAGAACAGGTTCGTCAAGAGATGGCACAGGCGAATGTGATCGTGATTGACGATGAAGACGATGAAGACGAGGAGTCGACCGTTTCGTTCTCGCGCGCCGATCTGATGCAACTGTGTCAGCAGCTCGAAGAGGGGTGCATGCAGTATGGTGATCCCACATTCTCACTCGCCCTGTCCCATCAACTCTGTAAATTCCGTGCAGTTTTACGGCGAGATGAAATCCTCAATGGAAAGCAGACTACCTTAGATGCTTTTAACTTCCATACTAGTAGCACGACATAGTGTATTCTATTGTCACACCGCTGGGTGGTGTCACATTAGTCACAAAATAGTCACGCAGCGTGACAAATACCCTGTTGCATAATCCTAATAGTGCATAACCTTTTTGCCGCCCCACTCGTATGCATTATGAGCAAGTCAACTGTAGCACATAAGCCACGTCTACCCAGATTCTGAAGGTATCACTCACTGCCCAGTCCTCCCCCAAGTTAAGACCAACCCCAGCTCAGCATACCGATGGATCGATGTACTACTAGTAGCTACATGCTGTACGGAGGAGGAGGCTGTGGCCCGTTCGAGCGGTCATCATTCGACGCTATTTTTCGTGGGGTTGGGCCATCAAGCTCAAGCTTCAAGCTTCAAGCTCCACTGGCACGTCGAGCACTAAGAACGGGAAGCGCCACTTCCCGATTGATTCCTTTAGTACTCGTTGGACTCGTTAGTAGTCCGCACGCAGTGTGGTTCAAGTTCAGGTCCGGTGCGGCGTACCTAATTAAAGTCGACTGCAACTGCAAATCGTATTGGAACTTGGGAGCAACCCAGGATCGCGGTAGTTTAGCTGAACGATGTTGTACTTGCTTAGCGAATTACACAAAGAGAAGGCGAATATGTCAACCAATGAGTCTGCCCACGGCGGGGGATAGTAGCTCTCCCCCGGAAACCGGAGACTCAATTTCGGGAACTTGAACTTCTGTGGCTGTGACGCTTATAGTGGTTTCGCCAGCGAGAGCACAAAGTCGGAATGAAAAGTCGATTTGAAAGATTGTGATCGAGAAACATGATATACGAGATTAAAACTAATGTCTAATCTTAAAGAGGGACTGAATACAAACGAGTGACATCAAGAGCGAGTGAGTGATCAAGGCGAAGTCAACGAGCTCGGATAAGCCTGGGCGTTCATCGCAGTCGTTACATGAGGCAACTGACAGCTTCCCTTTCCTTGAATACACGCAGCAATAGCGGACCCAGCGCTTTGTCCTTCGAGGTATGCCCCTTGCAAGAAACCTATCAATGAATCAGAGGGTGTCAGCCCACATCCCATGAAATCGGATCGGGAAAAACGCACCAAAGTGCTCCACGCTGGTAGCCTCGCCAGCGAACCAGAGACGGTTGTTCACTGTCGCCTTCAAGTTATACGAGTGGGCGGGAACATAGGATGATCCCCAGTTCGAGTAAGAACCGCGATACAACTCATTCGAAGCCCATGTCGGCACATGGATGTCGATGGGATCGGGTACGGTGATGTTGGGGTACATGGCACGAAGTACTTGCATAACCTCTGCCTGAACTTGGGACACGGGGAGTTGCTCGACGTAGAGGGACCAGTCTCCCTATAATCTTGTGAGATCCATTCCCTGAGTGAGTGAGCAGAAGACTTACAGTAACGGTGACGAAGATGACGCCGGAGCCTGGGAAGAAGTCTGCATGATCAAGACTCTGCCAGACTGGGTATTTTCCACGTTGGTAGTCCGCATACAATCCCATCTACCAAAACATAGGTAAAAATACGTAGGTAGCCTGGCACAACCTTACCTCTGTTTTGAACCAGAACGTTTCGTTGAACTGAAGGAAAATCTTTGTGTAGGTAGCCTGTCCGAGTCGGAACGGTGAGGACACACAGATATTGGACAGCAAATGTCGACTGACCATCTCAATGCTGTTAATGGCCTCCATTTTCCAATCAGGTAGAGGAGGTTGGAAAACGACGTCAGTATTTTGCAAGACGCCAGCGCTGAGCGTGCATAGAACGTGGTCGGCAGTGAGGGTCATACCACCGGTCGTCGTGACAGTGACGTTGTCGTCGCCGTATTCGATATACTTGACAGTTTGATTGTAAAGTATTTGCTGTGACTGGAGGAATTCTGCTGCCTCCGCTTGAGCGATGTACACGAATCCTCGCTGATCAATGGACATCTGATTATCGTCAGAGTATCCGCCAGCTTCGGGGACATATGTGAAGTTGTTGTTCTACATCGAATGAGAAGATTGCCACGGTGCGTTTGTCTCAGTAAACCTACCCATGCAGAAGCTAACCACGAAGTCTGAGAGGGGGACTAAAGGGAAGACTCAGTATTGCGTTTCTCATGGAACAGAATATTTCACACCTGTGCATCTGTTCCCGGTAAGAGCGAAAGAAATTAGCAAGAATTTCAGAAGAAATATACAACATGACTTGCATTCCTGCGAACGGTGTCAGACAGGTATGCATGGACAATATTGATGGGACATACGAAGTCAATCTGGTAATAGTCGCTGGCAACCTCCTGCGGCGTTTGTGGGGTCATACCCAGCAAACTGTACGCCGATCTCAAGCTCATATCAACTTCACCATCTTGTAATCTCTGGCCTGGCAAAAGATAGTCACAACTTGCCGTCCCACGCGGTAAGATGATCGACCTACCTGCGACAACTGTAGCTTGATCGAAGTTGTCAATGGCTTGGTTGACTTTGTCCGTGTAGTTGTTATACCCGTTGTAGTCGTATGTAGCTGTAACAGCGTTAGCGAACAGAAAATCGCAGAGAGAGTAGGCTTGACATACTAACGCTTCCATACAGGTCACTGTAGACGGTCGTCAGGTTGTGCTTGAGTGCTAACTCCCAGATTGGGTTGGCAGTGCCGTTGCCTTGTTGCGTTCCCTGGACCCAGTTCGGACCGATTTCGACGACAACTTGTTTACCGGTGACACCGAACGCTTTGGGAATCATGCGACCACCAAGCTCGATCTTGGCTTCGACGATGATGAAATCATCGATGCCTTGTTCATGGAGCGTTCGGGCCGCCAAGATGCCAGCCATGCCACCACCAAGGATAAGGACCTTGGTGTGGTTGGTACTAGCCTGCTGAGCAAACGTGCCCAAGGCAGCGGAGAGAATCCCAAACAGCGCAGCACAACGCGAGAGTTTAGAGAGGGTCATGTTCGAAAGGAAAGGAAGGGGCCCTTGCTATTTAGAAGGGTGTTCAACAAAACAGAAGCTTTAAAGGCGAAGTGGGAAGCGAAATGAGCTCACCGCATTGGAGAAAACCTGACAATATACTACTTACGCGACATAAAAGAAACCACATCGGTCGAGCAGCATAGTCACGTAACACTTTTGACGAGTCTTTTGGCATGATTTGTGAGCTCTGATTGGTTGACTCTTCACAAATAAGGGAATTACCTGATGCTCTAGCCATAAAGAAAAACGGGCACGAAAAGTTTCGAGTTTCTCGGCAGGCTGATGCAGCATCGAGTCGAGTCGTCAAACCGAACCAAAACCGAACGAGAGTCAGATCCGACTTAGATGAGGCTCTCTCATAATCTATATATGAAACATATTCACTAAATATGAATGGTGCTCGCCTTGCACCGATGAACATCTTTACAATGTGTTTGATCCATTAAGGGAGATTGACTGGACATAAACTTGAGAAATCGACCCCACCATGAGATGCGGAGGACACCGACCGGCAACAATCGACACTAAGTAAAAGTTGGGACTGACAAGCTTGAGCCTTTTTTGCCTCTCTGTTTAGCATAGTTCAGGTTCTATGCCGGTTAGCATTGATGTTACGTTACAGGACTGATACGAGTTGCTCGCGTCATTTCAGTTGCCAACCTTGCAATCAGGTCCAACTTGAAGGACAAGCATTCTCCGGGTTCCTGTGCGCTGGCATAGTCCGCCCTTGATTTGGCGGTAACAAGGCGTCGCCGCCGCGTTGGGAATGCGGGGAGCTGCGGCGGCAAATAAATAAATAAATAAACTTCATGACAATGAAAGTCACGTGGTGTTATCTTGTGATCACATGACTTGATGGGACACGAGACGCGAGACACTCAACTTGAGTTGCAACTTGATTTGACTTGTTCAAAAGCATATGGGATGGGTGTCGCTGGTCTGTGGGAGGCAAGTCACAAAATATTATCATTGGACTAGCTGATTGACACGGATTGTGCAGGTTCTACGCTCTGCTGGACAGGTTCGATCGCTTACCGAGCTCGCTGTCATAGACGGTTTCGACGCGAACCCATCCCATCACCGTGGTTTCCGCATCGGCATCGATGCCTCCATATGGTTCTTTCACGCCGCATACGGAAGGGAAGGAGAGAACCCAGAGCTTCGTACTCTCTTCTTTCGTTGCTGCCGTCTTCTACATGCGCCTCTCCTCCCCCTCTTTGTATTTGATGGCCCAAACAGACCAGCCATTAAACGCGGAAAGAGAGTTGGCGGTAACACACACTGGCTCACTCAGGGTATGAAGAACATCATCGAAGCTTTTGGCTTTGAATGGAGAGTCGCCCCAGGAGAAGCCGAGGCAGAACTGGCCTATCTCAACAGAGTCGGTATCATCGATGCTGTCCTAAGCGACGACGTAGACAACTTTCTATTTGGTGCCACAATGGTTATTCGAAAGTGCGTCAACCACCACTGCCCTTCCTTCCTCGCCTGATCCCGTAAAAGCCCGAGCAGCACTCTCTCAGGTAACCGAGCCCATCCAGTCAAAAATGCGCAAGGTAAAGAGGATGGAAACCACGTCGTGACGTATGCAGCAGACGCTATCCTTAACAATCCTTCTGTCGGTCTCTCTCGCTCGGGAACTATTCTTGTCGGTCTTCTATCGGGTGGTGACTACATTCCTGCTGGTCTTCCGGGTTGTGGCCAAAAATTTGCAACTGGCCTCGCACGTGCCGGTTTCGGTGACTCCCTCGTGAAAGCAGCCAAAGAACTCAAGGGTGCCAAACTCGATGCGTTCCTCGACCAATGGAGACAGGATATCAGAGCCGAACTCAAGACCAACAAAAGTGGCTGCTTGCCGTCAAAGAAACCTTCGCTCGCTGCATCTCTGCCGGACGACTTCCCTTCTCTCCCTGTCCTTTTATCGTACGTTGACCCCATCACTTCCGAGAACACTACAAAAGGTAGCAAGAAGCCTCCACCAGTCACGTGGAGAAATGATCCAGACCCAATGAGAATCGCATCACTTTGCGAACTCTATTTCGAATGGGGAGTTAAAGACGTCATTGTTCGCCGGTTCAGAACAGTCCTTTGGCCTGGCATCGTTTGTAGAGCTGTTCGTCGGACTGTTGTGGACGAAGATACCCGTCGACGTCTCACTTGGGGAAAAACACACAGCGAGGACGGAGATGCAGATGACTCTGACCCCTCATCACCCACGAAACGTATGGTTTCCACGCTCTCCACGCTCAACCTCACTTCTCCCTCTAAAAAGTCCTCGACCTCGGGTCCATCTTCTTCCGATTCGTCTGCAGCACCTCCCTTCTCCCTCTCCACGCTCGTACCACTTACCTCCCCCACCTCATCCCGTGCCGCAAGCTCCATGCCCTCTCCGCTCCTTCTCGAAATCCTTTCTCATCGCGCACATGTTTCCACGGACGCTACACCCGAATACCGCGTCCTCGTCGACCCCACCACACTCGTCGAACGCGCAGAGAGCGGCGTGAAAGGAATACGACCTCCACTCGTCGGTGGGCTCTTCGGGATCGACCCCGAGGAAGAGGAAGAGAGTGGGAATGGGAGTGGAAGTGGGAATGAGGACGATGATGACGCGGGTGGAATTGAGCGCCTAGAGACTACTGCTGCTGCAGCGTCGAAGTCGGGTGTCAAAAAACGCAAACCGGCGCAGAAGGAGTCTCCAACGACGTCGCTTCGACTGTGGTTACCTTCGTGTATGATACAGGCCGTTGCTCCTGCGCTCGTGGAGGCGTATGAGGAGAAGGCGAGGGCGAAGGAAGAGAAGAGGGCGAAACGAGGGAAGAAGGGTGGTGCGGCGACGTCGACAAAGGCGGCTTCCCGGAAGACGAAGGCTAAGAAAGTTGAAGACGATGAGGACGATGTAGAAGACTCGGTTCCAGGACCGTCTACTTCCTCTAAGACGACGACGGCGCGATCGAAGGGGAAGCCCAAGGTTGTGAGGGCTGGCATTGGTGGAAGGAGGAGGAAACCGAAACAGGCATCCGAGGCGCAAGACGAAGCATACGAGTTTTTCGATTTGAGCGCTGGCGAGAGTCCGTGTTCGTCTGAGGAGGACGGTGATGATGGGAATAAGAAGGGGAAACGAAAGGCGAGGGTGCAAGTGACAGCCGCGAAGACGACGACGAAGCAAGTGACCAACGCCCCGAGTAAGGCGACGACCGCGAACACGATGAAAGATTTCTACAAGGTTACGAAGCCAGCGAATGTATCGAAACTGGGCGTCCCGAAATCGTCCAGAGTGAGGTCGACATTTACTGGGAACGCCACAGGCCCCAAGCGCGTTCCATTGTACGAAGAAGAAGAAGAGGATTCCGATCATGTTCCTGTACCGTCTGCTACGAGAACGACGGCATCCCAAACCTCCACCTCTCGATCTTCGGGGTCAAAGTCTTATATGGTGAACTCGACAGGTGCCCGAGGCGTGCCACTGTACGAGGAGGAAGAGGAGGACGACCCCCCACCTTCGTTGCTTAAAACGACCCGTCCACTCGACGTTCTCCGCGCTAGATCTAAAGCTGGCAGCGCTTCCGCTTCGTCTAACTCTACATCAAACCCCAAACAGAGGGCAACATCCAGGCCGATATATGAAGAGGAGGAGGAAAAGGAAGAAGCAGGCCCACTGCTCTCTTCTTTGTCGAAGTCCAATGCAAACAATCACACTCGACCAACTCAGCCAGGTCCTCGAACGAAGAAGAGACCTGCGTTCGTCAACGTATCCGACACAGATTCAGATGTTGAGGTGAGCAATATACGACGTCCGTCGTCCAGCAGCGTCGCGACTACCGTTGAACGCTGGGGGTCGGGGGATGTAAATGGTGTAGGTGGCACAGATGTAAGTTCTCGTGTGGTCATCTGTGTGATGCTGATGAGAGTTGATGGTGCATCCACAGAGCAAGAGTGCTGGTGCTAGCGAGACCACATCCGCCGTCTTCTCCGAGGGGCGCGCGGGGAAGGCCGCGGACGTGGATCGTGTAATTGACCTCATAGCAAGAAGGAAAGCAAAAACAACGAGCACCCCAACAACGTCTGCAACTACGCCTGTATGCGTGGCTTCTGTACCTTCCCATCGTTCCTCTTCTGCCCCTGTAGGCTCGAGTTCTAGTTCTGTCCCGGGACTGAGCGTTGGTTCAAAGGGCCCCGTGCCCATCGCGCGTTCGACATCGAAACTGGCCCATATCCTCCTTCCCTCGGCTTTGGAAAGCGAAGAGGAGGGCGATGGAGAAGGAGACGAACTACCGACGTTCCATCGAGGTTCCGGCAAGTCTCCGGCAAAGTCCAAAGGTGCGACGGCAGCCCGTCCCGCACCTCAGCCTTTCCCAATGCAGCTTCCCTCCGAATCTTTTGTCTCCACTCCTTCCCGAACCCTGCATAACGTTCCACGCGAGGCCAGCGATGACGAGGTGGAGATCATGGATGTGTTTATAACCCCGCGTGGGGAATCTCCACCTCAGTCTCCGACGCCTACTCCTTCCGTTGCGAAGTCTAGACCTGTCTATGCATCAGCGGGACCTTGGATGGCTAGTAAATCGAAAGAAAGAAGCAGCTTTCCTACCAGTCCGACCAAGTCCAATACCCAAACGAAGACAGGTGTCGCGTCACTGGCGAGACAGCGCCGTCGACCGTCGACGGATTCAGATGTCCAATCACCGAGGGAGGCCAGGGACGGAATCCTCAAGTCGCCACGCAAGTCGGCTGAGCATACGTCCCCACGGCACGTCTCTCGTTCAGGCGCGTCGTCTCCTACCCCGATGGCAGATTCTAGCTCTAGGACGAACATACTCGAGGCGTTGGATACTGGGGAGGGGGATGTGGATGCAGAGCTTTATCCGTCGACGAGTCCACAGGTGAAAACACAAAGATCAAGTATTGGACGTAGACCCCGACCGAGCGATGAATCTGCAATTTACATCTCGAGTGGGTCTGAAGACGAACAGGAGGATGCGGGTCACTGCCCTGACGGTGCCAGTGTGTGTGGAGAAACTGAGGTCGAGGATGACGATGGTGGGGAGACAGACCTGGACTTGGGTGGGCGAGCGGATACGGGGATGATTCTGTCTGCGCCTCCTTCACCCACTCGTTCCGTCTCTGTGGAGGTTGTTGAGCCCGTCCCCACGCGTACGTCCAAGTTCAAACCTGCTCCTACTACCGCGTCCAAAGCGGATATACGTGCGCCTTCAGTCGAACCTCAGGCGTTTGCCAAAAGCTCGAGACCGTTGGTCTCAACCAACTACGAGAGTGAAGAGACGGCGGCACCGCACCCAACGCGCCGTCTTCCCCTCCTCGTTGCACGCTCGAAACGCAGTACAGGCACAGGCGATATCATTGATCTCACTTCGGACTAAACATGCTATTTTCCAGCTTGTTTTTGTTATGATTTTATCGTTGTACGCTTGGTTTTTTTCCCATCGGTTTTGGACTTGATACCATACACCATATCATACTACACCATCTAGATACAAGTTCACACATATTTGGTCGTCGCGGACGCCGTGCCGGGTTTTAATCTCAAGCCTTGTCGCCACTGGATCTCCGCGATATCTGTAGAAGGATCTTCAAGTATATAGAGACGATAGGATGAGTAAGACGTGCGCAGACTCTAAGAGTAGGTGCGTTGCCCAAGGGCGAAGGGATTGGGGGAATATACGAGGAGAAGGGTTAAATATCGCTGTATAGAAAACCCCTGTCTCAAGCGAAATGCAACATTGGCATGCGCATCGAAGGCTCCTTCACGGTGTCGTCAATGCTGACGGGCATCATGTTTACCTCTTCAAATTGTTTATTGTAAGAATGCGAGTCGCACCCCTCACACGCACGATGGAAACTCGAAAGAGATCAAAGAGGTAGTTCTGTGTACGATGATACACGCTTGACATCCCGATGCCAGTAACTTACAACTAGAATGATACGTGAATATCATTGAGAACAAAATGAACGTCGACAAGGAAAGACAACGAATAAAAGCACATGCGACGGGTACAAACCCGCTTTTCACCAACCTACACCGTGACGGACGCCGCTCAATACACAGTCGTGAAGTTCCTCGAAGCCTCCTGACCAATCACCCCTTCCCCTCCATCATTGCTCCCGCCCGCACCCACGCCTCCCCCCGAAGCATCCTCCATGGTCTTCATAAACCTCTTCACCACTTGAAGCCTCTGCCTCCAGTTGGTCATCACCTCCACTTCCACTTCGTCCCGCTCCGTCTTCTCGAATACATTGGCAAACCAGTCTCCCAACAACGTTAGCTGCCTGACCAGCAGTGGAAGCTTCTCGGCGCTGATGAGTTTGAAATACCCGACGGGCATGAAATCTTTCATGCCTCTCGCCCGCTGAACCGTCACCTTGAAATACTCGTTCTCCGACTCGTGTGGAGGGGTTCCCGCGCCCACTCCAGCGCTTGGACCTGCGCCAAAACCCGGCGTGGGCGTAAGGAGAGGAGAGGACGGTTTGGTATCGGATGGCGCGGCAGCGGCCGCACTCCTGAAGTTTGAAAAGGCCGCAATGGCACCCAACGAATGAGGCTCGATGACGATGTTCAGGAATTGGAACTGCGTCGCGAGCGTGTCGAACTTGTATGGCCTGCCACCATCGTTCCACACGATTCGAACGTAGTCATTCCCAATATGCCTTTTCTTGTTGATGCAGTACTCGTCGTCGACTGCATTGGGCATCATCGTGGCAGCGTGATAAAGGACCTGACCGATGTCATCCCACCACGCATAGGCGTATTCGCCGTCTTCGTCAGGATTGAGGCCACCCGCGTAGACGTCTACCTGCCCCCGAAGGTTTATGAGACGGCCGAGTCCTTCAAGGAAACGGGTATATGCGGGAGAACCATGCGTGTTGCGGAGGATCTCAAGTTCCTGAGTTTGTCCTGGGGCAACATACATGATGCCGACTTTGTGCGTATCAATGACAGGTGTGCGATCAAGATTGCGGAACAGCGCAGGAAGGGCAGATTCGTCGGGGATTCGGCGGTGATTGGCGGCGTTGGGGTAAGAAGAGAGTTGAAGGGGTAGAAACGAAGGATCGACCATGACCTGTTTTCGACGCTGCGAAGGGGCAGTCTTACTCCACACGTAGCCCGTGATGGGGTCAGGAGCGGGAAGGGGAGGCGTCTCGTTAGGGATCGATACAACATTCCTTATTTCCTGTGCATGGTCAGAATCTGAAAATGAACATGAAAACAGGCATCTTACGCTAACGGAGTTGGGTGCTTGCTCTGGTTCCTCTTGAGGATCAGGCCTCGCTGCCTTGGCTTCCTCCCTGTTCATCAACAAGCCTGCCGGCAACGACACGATATCCGGATCGACGTCGCCAGGTCCAACCGAGGGCACGTTCTCCAGCCTGCATATGAACTTGGTGAAGCCAGACGGACGCCTCGAGATAACCTCGATCCACCCCAACCTTGCGAGCGCACGTATAGTGACGATTGCGTTACCCATTACCCACGACCTTTCGCTGGCAGCCGGTTCTGAGGACGCGCTGTTCGCGTTGGTAGGATTCATGACGATCTCGCTCAAGACCGAATTTGCAGGCCGAGGGTCGGCGCTGGCATAGGTGTACCGGGCTAGCCAGTCAAAGCACACCTCCGTAGGCTCGTCAACCTCAGGCCTTCCCTCGTTGGCCAACAGCAGTTGTCTGGTGATATAGGGGATGTGTCGAGGTCGATCGGGTAGTCTTACGGCCAAAAACCAAACGTAAACCACATAAAACGAGATCATCCGTACATATTGAGACATCGCCCATGAGATGACGGGTGTCGCACCGGGGCGGTTGTGGTGTCGAAGATATTGTAGAGCAACACCGAATACCATTTTGAAGTCGTCTTCGCGCAGATTCGCATGGAGCTCCGGTATAGAGCCGATGATGGAGAGGAAACTGAGAATGTGGACAGCCATATCAGGGTTGGACATGATCTGCGAAAGCTTTTCAAGGAGAGGAGGGAGGCTCCGTTTGATAGAGGACGTGAGTTCGAAAGCCGAAAATGTGAGTGCGTGAAGGCAGCACATGATGGTGGACGGTTGACCGTTCAATCCTTCCCTCAATACGTCCACGAGGGCATGCCGGAGAGGAAGGTCGAAGCAACGCCGATAGCTAATGAGGACCGACAGCGTATGATACGCGAGGCCATGAGCATCTCGGGCTTTGAGACCCGTGGGCCACCGATCAATGGTAGATCCGAGATCCCCAGTAGTTACACCGGAGCACAGGACCGTTAATAGCTTCACCATCAGCGTCCGACACTTCGGTCCGCAGAAAAGATGCTTGTTGGAAAGCTGTACTGGAAGATGGCACAGCACGTAGGAGAGAACTTCCCAGTTTCTCTCCTTTTCGAGTATGCTCAGCAAAGCAGAGAGGTGAGCGTCGATTGGAATAACGCGAGTGGTCTCTTGAACTGGATCATAAGAGACGACACCCTCGCTAGGCATATCTGCATCGACGGAAATAAAGGGGTGGGTTTCGGGAATAGACCAGAGAGTATCTCTCCATTTTAACGGGATCGAAGTGACATGAGGGGGGGAAACAGGCAGTGGGGCTCGAGAGCGGCTTCTGCTCCCCGTAGATTGGGAGGGCCGGACTCCCCGCCCTCGTGATGCCCTTCTGCCATCGCGCTCAGATGTGCCTTTGGAACGACGAAGGGGGAACTCCTCTGGGGATCCATCGGCATAATGACCGCGCTCTTCTGGATGGGCAGACTCGGCGCCACGTCCAATCAGCGAAGCGAGGTTGGGCACAAGACCGTCCGGATCGTAGTGAGCTTCGACGAAATAGAGACGATGATCCCGATCGGCGCGGAGACGCATCAAGAACTGCAAGGCCACAAGCCGCGCTCGAGGGCACTTGGCCTCCGTCGCCATATGGATGATAGTTCGGAAGACAATCGTAGCCGAATCAACATTTGATTGAATCAGGGAGTAGGGAGTGAACGCGAGTTGGCTGAATATCGTGACCAATGAGATCACAGCGAGAGAAGCCCGAGAAAACGTCGGTTCTGGAGACGGAGAAGAAACGAAAGGAGGTGGCTGCGTGTCCGGCTGCTCTTGGGAATGCTGCGACTGCGAGCGAGACCCTGCCAGAGTTGACAGTAAGGACATGACAGATGGTAACCCTGTATCTCGGGCCGAGATGCTGCGGTACTCCGATTGTCTCCTCGAGAGAACAGGAGATGCGGCACTCGAAGTAGCAGTAGAAAAAGCAACAAAAGTCGCCGAAGACGGTGTTTCCGACGTGTTCACCGAAGCTGTGTCGTCATCGTCTTCGACTACACCTTCCAACGCTACCCGCTTGAGCAGCTCGATCATCTCTTCGATCGATGCATACGGAGAGGTGGAAGAATCATCGGTTGAGGGCGTATGCCGGCTGACCGCCCGCAACACAACTTCATCGGCAAGAATCCTACACATAATGGCATTGCCGTGAGCATCGTTCCCATCGCTCGCTTCTCGCTGACAGAATTTGAACACGAGCTCTGCCAACGCCATCCTGTAGCTGTGCATGTCCTTCAGGGAATCGTATATGGCCTCGAGAGCCTTCGTGACTTCGAAACGAGTGAGGGGTCGAGTGGGGCCAAAGATCGTCGTGTTTGATAGGATACTATCCCAGTTGGTCAACCAATCGGGCGAGGCCGGGGATAAATCATGTTGTTCAAACATGACTGCAGGTAGTTTGACGGTGTCGGCATCGGTTAGGTGGTCAGCGATGGATAAAAGTATGGTAGATAGTGAGGGATTCATGTAGGTCGAGTGATCGCGTGCGAGAAGCGACGTCAGCGTCCGCAGGGATGGTGTTGGAGCATCACTGGGCTGCAATAATGGAATGATTACAGGTGTATCATCTGCATTTCTGTCAATTCTAGGATCAGTGTCATAGTTGCAGGTGATTCAAGCAGCATACTTAAGGGGGCCAACGAATGATGCTAAATGGCGCAGAGTTTCGCCAGCGAGGCCAGCCTCTTCTTCGTCCATATCAACCCCATCCTCCCTCTCATCAAATTCTTGGAAGACATCCTTGAGAGTACCAGCGGCTTCATCCAGTATTCGATCCCTCTCGGGGCGAAGAGCCTCTCCGGGCTCCGAGTTGCTCCGCTTTGCCCAAGCCTCGACGGACTTACACAACATCCGTCCGAGTTTTAACAAATCCCAACCAGACAAGTCATCTTTCGACCACGCGCGCTCCATCAGATCCTTCTCAAGATCCATATGACCAGGTGCCCCAGATGGTGTGTAGGCATGGGTGCTTAGCTTTGAGATATATGCCCTCGCCATCTTGCTGCAAAGTGCCTGGCGGATGTCAAATCGTAAAGTCCTATGAGCTCCAAAGGAAGTGGAGAGGTTTTGAGAGTCTAATGTGCGATCGGTAGGTGGAGACAAGTGACGTTTGAGTATCATCATGCATGATGCACCATAGGGTCCTGAAAAAAGGGAATGGAGCATCTTCTGGATCCGTTCCTCAAGACCGGCGGGTCCCCTTGGACGTCCAGACACCACAGATAAGCGAGGTAAAGGGGAAGCAAAGAACGCTTGGGTCCGAAATAGAAGTGGGAGAATAAGAGTGAGTATTTTGGGGGCTAATGATCTTAACTGGGAATGAAGATGATCGAGGTAAATGTTTGTCATCAATTCCGCGGGGTGTCGGGTGGGGTGTATAGCAGACGATGGAAGTGAACGAATGGATACTGAGGATGAATGTCTTTTGTGTCCGTTGGGTGCAATTTTCGTAGCGGGTGACTGTTCGCTTGCCCCTGTCGGAGGCATGATCGAGGTAGAATGTGAAGTTGAGAGGAGTGGGATGTCCAGAGTTTTTGAAACCAAGGACGCGTAAAACTGGAGAATGCTAGCAAGGTCACCCTCTGAAACGCGCGCTACCGTCTCGGGATGATTCAGGATGGCGGATACGAAAGATGCAAGACTTTCGAGACTTTGTTCGCGATTAGCACGTTCAGAAGGATCACCGGAGAGGTACGCATCAAATACACCTTCCATCCAGCTCTTGAGGAGATTGAGCAACGGAACCTCGATGCCGAATGCTTCAGTTCCTCCTTTGGTTAGAGCACGGAGGGCTCGGAGCCGAGGCTCGCCGACCTCTGGCGACCAAGAGGTATGCAAAAGGAGAGAGCAGTGTGACAACCTCTCCGACGTGCTGACCTTCCCCTCGTATCTCTCCCAGAACGAGGCCATGATCTCGTAACCCGCACATTGCAATAGAGCAGGTGATTCGGGACCGCAGAGCGAGCCCAGGACAGGATTCAGGAGCGCAGGCTTGGGCAGGGGGGAGTATGTGGTAATGACGTTCGCCAAGGATCGAGCGTGTTGAAGACTGGGGACTGCAGGCGGTGACAGTGCTTCCACGAGAGCATCGAAAGGGAGGGTCTGGACGGGTTGGGACTGGGGTGCGGATACGGTCTCTAGCCTGGGTCTGCGCCAGCTGGTCGTGAAGAATGCAGTCGTATTTGATCTCTGTCTTTGCTTTGGGCCGACATCTGTATCTGCTTGGGGACGGGCCATGTCATGGGGAGGCTGTTATGCGCCTCAGGCTGCCGGATCCACTGGCAGGATGGGTAAGGGCAAGCAGGAGCTCTGAGCACTGAGCAACGTCGACGTCGACGAACAAGAGACTTACGGGTACGTCTGCGGCGTACACGACGTCGCTTTCCAACGAGTAAGAAGAGATTTGGTCGTCAAATTCGTGCAGGATTTCGTGTAAGAGACTTTGGACCTTGGTGGAGCGGTAAACGTACACTTGACGTTACCGACCTAGACTTTATCTACAGTGACCCCTGACACCACCTAGTCTGTCTCGGTGACCAGGTAACGTAATAGTATGTGCTACACTTCATCAAAGACCCTCGAAATCCATCTCAGATGCATGTACAGTACCTAGTACACGGCTCGCTCCACACAAGAACGAACGACGTCTTCCCTCGCTGCTGATCTACAGACGATCGAGCATGAATACGGAAGTGGACGCCTGCGAAGACGAGGCGCCGGACGTTAACTCCGATCACCGCCATCATGCCTCAAGTGAAGCGACCTACCGAATGACGCCCGCCGTAAAATTTGGTTCGACCTCAATTTCCCTCCCCAGGCCATCCTTGCGCTTCTCGATGTTGAACAGCGCCAGCATGCTCACCATTCCCATCCATAGCACGGCGTCGGCGACCCATTTGCCTGGGCAGTGCCTTCGTCCAAAGCCGAATGCTACCCTGGATGCGAGTGGGTCGTCGATAAGACTCCCGTCTTCATTGAGGTGCCGCTCCGGGTTGAAGACATAAGGTTCAGTATATTCGCTTTCCTCATGATGAATTTCCCTACAATAAAGCGAGAAACAACAATGTCAAAAACTGTCCAAGCATCTCGTTGGGTATCACTTACCAGACATTGGGCATGATCATCGTCCCTGCCCACGCATGTCAAAAGTATACCTCACTCACAAAGTCACAACACATACCCTTTGGGATGAAATATCCCTCAAAGACATCATCGCACGATGTCATATGAGGTAACGCTACATCACACACGGTCAGCACATAGACCCACAACCTCAACGAACCACTTACCTAACGGTGCGACGCTATGCCATCTCATCGTCTCTCGAAGCACCGCTTCGACATACGGGAGCGACTTTCGATGACTGAAATCCGGAAGCACACCTCCAGCCAACACCGAATCGATCTCAGCTTGTGCCCGATGTTGAGCATCTGGGTAAAGCATCATCGCCATCAGGAACGCCAGCAAAGTTGCCGTGCTCTGCCATACATACTCCCTAAGCCCCCACCCATCTCATGGAACGCGTCGCGATGCAACTCACCGTATCAAAGCCCGCTAGAAACAGCATCAGAAAACACCTCTATAATGAGCCCCAAAACGTGGCCTACCAATGTAAACAGTAGCCGCACATTCTCTAACGGCTTTCTCCTGATTTGCACGATCCTCCTCTCCATTTATCCTGTTCAAAAGTGCCGACACCATGGACCTCGCAACGGAACCAGCCTCCTGGGTCAGGGAGTCATTTTAAATCCTATCAGAAAGAAGCTAGATGACATTTCCCATACCATGTTCTTCCGGGCGTATTCAAATGGACCGTGCAGGGACCTCAGGGATAACTCCTGAGACCTCAACGCATCTCTTTTGAACATTGCGCCCGGGAACCAAGCGGGGATATTAGCCACTGCATCCGAATCATACATCAGTTCCCTGCGGGTCCGCAGCCCGTTGAGTGTTCATTGGAGCGTACTCACGAAAAGGAAAGGCCGTAAGCATCGCGTTCCGCTCAGGGGGCAACCCTACATTGAGTAATTTGACAAACTCTGCTAGCGATCTCACGAGGGGTGCGTCCATCGAATTCGTCTCATATCCGTAGGTAAGTTCCATGGTGATGGAGACCACGTACCTGGACAGGAGAAATTAAGATATATTCGCAAAAAAAAATGACAAAATGGAACCGTAAACATAACTTACAATTCAAGATGATTCTCGAAATCATCAGGTGTGTCCAGGAGGCTTTGTAGCAACCTCCTGGCTTTGGATCGGTAAAGATCCTGGTACGACTCAACGACCTCCAATTTTAACGTTTGATGAAACATCCTCCGGTGGGTCCGCCATTCTGGACCATACGGAAGAAATGCTGTGGTAAAGTCGATACCAAACCTGTCGACGGCGAACGGCAACATCATTGTCACGTGGTGATCGGCGTAGAACGGTGCTTGTTAAACTCACAGTTTACTGATGCAGGTCGACGGACGTCCAGAATAGAAGGACGAACGTTGATCGAGCAACTGTCTCGCGACTTTGCTCGAATTGACGATGACGACGTCCTGGTCTAGTAGCCGGCAATATACGATGGGTCCTGTCGTCGAAGATAGGAGTCAAGTAACCAGCGGGACAAGCAACGGGCAAACTTCCCGCACCGTATTTTTTTCGCCAGGTACTATATGTGAGCCATGGTCGGTCACAATCGATGTCAAGAATGTTGCCAATGAGTGGTAGAGGCTTGGGACCAGGGGGTAATGGGAGCCCATTTTTCGTCCTCGACTTGCGATGGCAGTAGAGAACCAAGGACCCGAGGACTAAAACCAGAGCCAGGACAAGGTGCAACACATCACGCAGAGAGGAGGACATTCTTGGTGTATGGTAGCCCTAGGAAGCCCCCATTTATAGGTCCAGGGCTCACCGACATATCCCTGTTCCAGTTCATTGGCAATGGTAAACCCGACCAGTCGCATCACAAATTATACTGCACTCTGTCAGAATCCCCAGAAGTCCTGACACGCACCACGTAATTAATAGCCCTGGAGGCCATGATAATCGCATCATCAATTCGCGACGCAGGGAATACGGTTAGGGCGTTCGAAATTGTCCGAGATGAGAACCTTCGCCGCGGTGTCTCTTGTTTAAGATTTCGGGCCCTTTTTGAATTGTAAATTATCCCCCATTCTCCGATTACCTTCGTGGCTTCTCAGAGTCCGTTTCTGAAATAGGTGATCAGGTTTCCATCTCTACGAAGCTGTAAAACGAGATGCGATATTAAACTGGACATTACAACATCGAAACAACAGACAGGGAGGCGTACAGGGACTTGGTATTCATGGAGATCATGGTCAGGGTCCAGTGCAAGACGGTATGAAGACTGGGAAAATGCTGGATGTGGGTGTTGAAAGACGTAAAATGTCCCGAGAGTACAAAAAACAGGCTCTGAGGCGAAAAAAGGGGTCCTGTGCTTGCGAGCTTGTCGCTGTGCACAACGCCGTTCATCGGGTCACGGCTGCAGATACAGAGTGTCGCTTGGGATTGTGGATTTGCCGGGCTTTCATCAACGGGGATGGAAATTGCGGGCTGTTCCCGCCGTGCCCGCCGTGCCCGTGTTGTTGTACGGATCGAATGGGACGGATACCGCAATCCCGAGGAGCCACTTCTCCACATTTGACGTGTGCACTGTCGATGGAAGACACAATAAACGGTCAGCATACGAGCCGCATCGTCAGATAGGGACCTTCTTCGTCCGAGCGCATCGAATCTACCCACCGAAGTCCGCAGTCGTCACACTCTAAAACAGGCTTCCACCCAATCCTCTTGGCACAAATATCACATTTCTGAACCAGAAGCCCACTCGAGAAGAACAACTCAAGTGGGTTCCAACCACCATCGAGATGGCGGGCGGGCGAAGTGGATCCGGTACGTTTTGCTCCTGGTCTGATCAATGTAAATCTGTGCAACATAGAGACAATAGAAGAATGTCCCTTCGTTGCACGGGTGGTTGACTGGACTGAGGACTGAGCGGTATGATATGTCTGTACAGAAAGAATGGAATCCGAGTTGGTGGGCGTGCTGTCATCTGTGGAAGATGTTGCACCCGGAGTGATAGGGTCCGACGTAGCATTGGGATCTGGATAGGGTCGGATCGTGAGAATTGAAGATAAAGATGGTGGAACGCTTTCAGTGGCGTTACCCGCATGTCCGCGAACAACGGTTGTGCTGTAGTCTGAGTACGTGCTCGAGGTGGTGTTGAGAAGAGGCGATGTACTGTTCTCACTGTGGCCTGGAAGGATGCATCCGAGTCAGGGTGGGCTTTCGCACCGCGAGGTGAATTACCCACCGTTAGTAGCCCCACCATTACTCCAATCGCTGTTGAGGTACATATGAAGGCCTTCCACGGCTTCTACAAGCTCTTCATCGCTATCCTCTTCCCCACTCGAGAGAGCCGCCAGGACATCCTCTGCGACCGTGGGCGTCGAATGTCTGATGTCTTTTCCGACCCCCATGCCAAAGCTGGGTATACGAGGAGCCCCCGATCGCTTGCCACCTGTCATGAATTTGACGCTGCCTAGGTGAAGATCCTCAGTTTCGGGGCGAGCCAGTACCTCTGCTTCAATCTCCTGGAGACGCTCAAGGATATTACGAGTAGTCGGCCGCGCAGCCGGATCTTCGGCCAAGCAATCGAGGCAAAGAGTAAGGAATGCGGGTGGGCAGCCAGGATGCAGGTTCACTAGGCTATGCACCTCCTCCGTATCGATCCCGAAGGATGGCCCAGCGCGTTTGAAATGACGGTCATCAGCAAGTCGTCGAGAGGCTATCTCACAGAAAATTATTCCAAGAGAATATATATCCGTCTGGAGGTCAAACTCGCGGCCCATGAGTATTTCGGGAGACATGTAGGAGTCCGTGCCGCAGAATGTGAGCCTCTTGCTCTCCTCCTCGTTCCGCGCGGCGATGCGAGCGAAACCAAAGTCGGTGATCTTGAGACGTCCATTGGCGGTGACGAGTAGGTTCTCGCCCTTCAGATCACGGTGGATACACTTGCGGGCATGTAGGTAGGCTAAGGCGCGGGCGATGTCGGTTGCAAAGGATATCCGGAGGCGCCAAGGAAAGGGCCTGTGCTTGTCGAAAATATACTGTCGCAAATTTCCTGATGGATAGGTGAGTATCAAATAATCAATATATTTAGACACCTTACCTCCCTCTATGAATTCCGAGACGATAAAGATTCGTCCATCAGGCGGGGGTGCGCGAGAAAGCCCGAGATATAAAACGACATTTGGATGCCGTGCTTCCCTTGAAACAAGGTGACCAAGAGAGATGGCAGTCGAAAGAATTTAGTTACTTCATGAGTCGCCATTCTCTCTCAAAATATTTGGCGACGTCATAGCTGGTGGACGGGAGAACCTCCTTGATCGCCACGTCGATCCCGAGGTAAGAGCCTTGGGGAAATATCAGGGTCGAAGAGACACGATCCGACATGAACGTACACACCTTTGTGTACGTTCCCAAATGAGCCGGATCCAAGCTTCTTCCAGTCCCCTTTGATATCCTGCCAAGAGCATATACCTCCATGGGCCAAGGGGGAAGGAGGAGAGCGCGTACCTCGAAAGGAATTACATCGAATGCATCGGACATGGCCCGTTGACTACGTGGTCGACAGTGTCAACAAGTGTGGTTGTGGATAGGGCGGGCGGTCGGAACAAGCCTGGAGCTGGTCAGTGAGCAACTTTGTTGGTCCAACTCAGATGAAGCGACACGTGATGTATACAAGCTAGTACTTAGAGGCTAGTAGTACAAGTGGTAGTAGGCTACTACTACTAATCTTATCTAGGATAATCTACAACCATGACCACCTGTCAAAGCAAAACTTGACAACTTGACAACCGCGGAACCAGAGGTTCGATCCCGCCAATGAACGCGCGGAAGGCCGACAGTAGCCGACAGTGCACCGCGTGGACTGGCCAGGCAAAGTTTAAAGTCCTCGCCTTATCGCCCCGAAAATAAACATGCCGGAATCATGAAAGGGACCGCGGTGAAGACGCGTAACGTTGTCCACTGTACACTTCTCCACTGGCAGAGAGGTCATGGATTTCTTTCGATTATCGCGTTGGGCCCTTGAACCGGAGAAAACAACGTTCGCTGCTAATGGCTGGAGCAACAAAGATATGGATCCAGTTCCTCCCCATCTGAGAACATGGACGTGAGTCGCGCCATATCGTTCGACTTAGAACGAATAAGTTATCCTTTTCTCACAGAACTTGGAATTATGTGTGTCAAGCCCATATTGTCGACTTTTCACATCCTTTATCCAAATTCCACATAGATCACCTATTGGTTATCCGATGCAGCTACGCTTCCGGTTTGGGAGCTTGCTAGTTCCATGTTGGCTGTTGGTCTCTCCTGGTACGTTGTCTCGGTTCGTCTACTGCCTGGGGTGCTAAGGTCACCAAGGCGCCAGGCTCTTCCATGCATTGCTGCAGGCTACTTGATTATTTCCTTGGTGATGGTACTAAATGGAACTATCGGTGCCCGCCTCCATGTCGCCTTTCCTGTCTTGAACAGATCGTCGTTCGGCTTCTGGTTCAGCTACTTTACTGTGCTCAGTCGGGTCGTCCTTTCCATGTTCTGGTTCGCTATTCAGGTAAGCCATCGTCTTTACAATAATTACAGCCAACTCGCCGACAAATAGTCTGGCAGTCCTACAACGGATCACAATGCGTGTATCAAGTAAGATTTTATTTAGCTCAAGATATTCACGTCACTATTTATGCTGAGCATCGTTTCAGATGATCAAAGCTATCTGGCCATCAATCGCGAGAATGCCAAACCATCTCCCAGCGACTGCAAGCATCACGAGCTCAGGTCTCTTGTGCTATTTCATCTATTGGCTGATCCAATTCCCATTCGTGACGCTCTCACCGCAAAGAGTGAAATGGTTGTTCCTCGCGAAAGCCGTGGTAGTCCCGATAGCCTGGATAGCGATGGTGATATGGGCATTCGTTAGAGTGCCATCATCCAGTGGACTTTTTACTCAACACGCCACGATCACTGGCCCACAGCTCTCTTGGACTTGGCTAAGCGCAATGAATAGTGCCCTGGGTATATACGCCAGTTTGTCTGTCAATATCCCAGACTTCACTGTGAGTTCTCTTCCCTGATGTGACAAACACGACTTATCCAAAGACTAGCGCTATGCGAAAGACGAGAAAGCGTAAGTTCTCCCTGGTATGTGGTCGAGAATGCAAGCTGAAACGCCGTCTCCTAGTCAATTCGTGCAACCCTTGATCATACCCATCGCATTCATCCTCTGTAGTTTTGCTGGTATTGCGGTGACCAGCGCCGGAATCAAGATATACGGAGAAGTACTCTGGGACCCCATGCTCCTCATTGATAGATGGGATAACCGCGCTGCTGCTTTCTTTGTGTCTTTCGCTTTTGCCCTTGCGACCATTGCGTCAAACATTAGCGCTAACTCGTTTGGCGCTGGCAATGACATGACAGTTTTGTGTCCCAAGGTGACGTTCATGCGAGGAGTTGTTGGTAGATTACTGACACGAACGTTGAACAGTACATTAACATCAGACGCGGTCAAATAATTTGTGCATTCATCGGTGGTTGGGCTTTGGCTCCTTGGGAAATCCTGGCCAAGTAAGCGTTGCGAGTTGCTGACGAGCAAGACCCATCTGACTCGACGTCAAAGTGCCCAAGGTTTTTTAAACTTTATGAATGGCTACACTATATTCTTGGGTCCATTTGCCGGCATCATGGTCACAGATGTACGTTTCCCGTCCGTACATAGTTTCTTGCTCGCGTGCTCATCAATCCGTTGCAACCACAGTTTTGGTTAGTTCACCGAGGCAAAGTTGACGTCCCTGCCATGTACGATCCAAACGGTCGATACCGCTACACAGGAGGCGTTGTGAGTCGTCGAAATACCAATCACATTTCTGTCAACCTCTGACGTACCACTGGCGAAAGAACTGGCGTGCTGTCCTCGCAGTAGTCGTAACGGTGGCACCCACCTTTCCAGGTCTTATCAACTCCATCAACCCATCCATCAAGGTCGGATATGCGACTCGTCTATTCGACATAGCCTGGATGTATGGTGTACGTTCACCGGTCCTCGTCTACCTGGCACGTATATGCTGAACTCTCGATTACTGGCCAGTTCGTGGTAGCATCTGTGGTGTACTACATCACCTCTGTCCTTTTCCCTGCACGGGAGACGTTCGTTGAGAAACTCGTCCTAGCGAATGACGCAATTCTGGATGACGTCCATGGCGAGGACTATCGCATTCATGGTAGTACTGCTGATCCGGAGGGAGGGGAAGACGTCAACAGCAAAGAAAAGTAGTCCACTGTAGAAGCCTCTCCCTATCTTCTTTGGATAGAATAGTGGAACAAGTCATCCATGAGAGGACACTGACGTACAATGACATTGCTGTTACTTATGCTCCGAGTTTTCGGAGAATGAGGTTCTGTTAAACCCAAGCCCGATGCGGTGACGGGTTCTACTGACTCAGACGGGTTCGACAACAAACCAGGCTGCCGGGAAACTCATCAGGAGCTTTCTGCTCTATACTACTTGCTATACTACATATTCTTCGTGCAAAAGCACACGGCTTCCCTCCCCGGGAATAAAGTGTCTAATACACGCAAAAGTTCCCCACGAGGGTCCGATTCCGGTGCCTCGTCCTCAGGCTGGGATCATCACCACATCACCAACGTCGCAGGGTCAGCCGGGGAGACCAGGCCAGAACTCTGAGAGTTTTACTGCGTCACGAACCTGTGGGGGGAAAGGTGTTGTATCCTATCCAGGCGAATTCAACCTCGAATAAATACTGCATTCAAAGTTAGTCTAACGTTCTTCGCAACTCTTGATATCCCATACTAAATGCAGAATTGGACGGGTATATGTACCTCCATCACATTAATATCAACCCAACATCTTTGCATCACCGACTGTCAAAGTCTTCTGCATGTAGCTGAACATAGTTCAAAAATCCCGTTTGACTACATGCCGACGTTAGCTCACGCTACCAGGCATGCGTTATCATGATATCACTCACTATCCGATCTTGTACGTGAAATGCCGATCCAGCGGAGGGCGTTCACTTCCCGGCAAGACGCACATAGGAGAAGACGACCAATAAGGTTCGTGGGACGGTGACAGCGCAGTGAAAAGGTACACGATGGACGGCATCGTGGGCTGATTGAAGTGAGGCTGGAAGCCAAACCCAGACGGCTGGTTGAAGCCGCCCTGCATGTGCTGGTGATGGAACTGGTTGGCCCCAAAAGGAGGGTTAGATAGCTGCATGTTTCGGTTCATCCCGAATGGTTGGGGTCGCACGTCTCTGATGTAGAAATCTTGATGGGTGCCGGCATGGGTGACTGAGTGAACATAAACATACGATATCCTGGATGAAGAGGTAGGGTCTTACCAAGAACAAGTTCTTCTGGTTTGATCCCTGCGCCAAAGGCGATCTTCTTTCCGTGTTCAAGGAGATATTGCCACGCGGTCTTCACGGAGGCGACAAATGCTTCGTGTATGACCACGACATCAATTTGTTTGTGTGGGGGCACTGCGACAGGCCACCTGCTACAACATCGAACACCAGTGATGATTAGTCAAGGAACTTGGAAGACGCACCCTGATATATTCATCGGCATTTCAAACACTTGTATAGGTTGTCGACGGATTGGTACATTTTCCCAACACCAGTGTTCTCCGACTGACTTCAAGGACACCTTCAATGCCGCAGCCTCGTCCTCGATGACGTTACTCAGGCGGACAAACGAGTCCCAACCTTTGCCGGCGGGGATGTAGCCCAAATCACCGACAGAAAATTTGTTTGCAGGCACATTCCGTTCATACCAAGAATGATCGTGACCACCTGCATGGAACGTGAGGTCGCGGACTTGGCGCAACGTCAAGGATGGCGTCTCAAAATCGTTATCCTCGATGAGTTCCTGGAGCTTTGGTGACAGCTCAGGTGATTGGCTACCACTCGGTAGGAGCGACCGCGCTAGGGTTACCAAGTGGTTTATCTTTTTTTGCATATCCTCCGTAACTGGTGATTTGTCAGTGGAAAGTAAAGTAACCGTCGGTCGAAACGAACCGTCTTCATCCGAATGATCATGCGAATAAGTAACTCTTCCTCTATTCGGTAGCATCTAGAAAGGAATGAGCCGAAAGGGACCAGGGGTATGGAATCACTCACATGCAGACAAGCGCTGAGCAACGTATGTGCTAAGCCATAGTTTCGCGCCGAATACCATGTCCCCTCCCGCGGCGGAGGCAAGCCCACGACCAGTGTTTTCTGTGAATCAACGCGGAAACCTGAGGCCTGAAGAGCACTGCGGGTTAGCCAAATAGGGTGGCACCCACCAAAAGAGCAATAGCTACCTCGAAAAAGTCCTGCACTTGGCTCTCCGTGAGGTTCAACTGTCTCTGGACGTAGAACGCCGTGTCCTGGTGACCGAATATTTAACGGAAAGCAGCACTAGGAGGGTAACGCAAGACACCTCACAGCAAGGTCACGGTACTTGAACGAAGGTGAGTGGTGCGTATCATCATGGCGGGGGAAGGATGCATACAAACCGAAGCATGAGCTCCATGCAACTTGCAAGGCTTCCTGTTCGGAGAGTCTCACGCACAAGGGCTTCAGGTGTCTGCGTCTTTACTAACACGAGGGTCAGTGCTCTTGTACATGTCCAACCTACGCGGGTCACTCACCATTTGACAAAAGTATGAACGGAGTAGGCGTGTCTTCGTCGGAGAAGCCTAGCATCTGAGGTAAACAAGGGTGACTGCACCTGGTTATACTCCATGTAAGTAAACAACACGGGCGACTCACTACAGGTTCTGGAGCATCTTGACGTCTCTCAGCCATTCCTATTCAAATCACTGTCAGAGGTGGTGAGGTGAAACAATTTCGACTGACTTTATATGCCTTCTCCTTCGGGTTATCATACTTCTTGATGAGAGCAGGTTGCCCTTGTACTTGCACCTCAGTCGCTCCAGACCACCAACCGGTCTTGAGTCGTGATCGGCCGCGCAGCATAACTTCGGACTGGTGGTATCGTCGGAACTGAGAAAAAACGCGTCAGTGGAGCACCGTCACCAAGTGCTTCCGAAGCGTACCCCATGATCGTCATCTAACGTGAGCGAAGACATCTCGTCGGGCAAATAGTGATCATTCAAAGAGTTTTTGATGCCTATCGTCGAGATCTCCGCGATGAGTTCCTCCGTTTGTGGCTCAACGACAGGTGAAGTAGATAATTCAGTGGGCTCAGAAACAATCACACCGGCAACTGTAGGCAAAGGTGGTCCTCTGATATCGAGTTCCTTGACTTCTGGTATACTTGAATCCTGGCTTGTCTTCTTCCTGTAAGGTGGTGGCTGAACTGATTCTTGGGACTCTTGAATCTCGCTGATTGTTGTGCCCTTGCGCGATAGCGTTTCGACAGTATAATGCAAGTCAATGAGAGTGGCCAGCTGCATCGACATCGTAAGGTCGATTAGCACTTGCGTTAACAAGAAGACCGCCACCTACTTGAAAAGATTGCGCAGCGTCCTCCATCATCTTAGAATACTCCGCCAGCGCATCATCGATGAGACCCTTTCGTAGGAACCGGTCACTCCATTTCCAGTCTGCAAGCTGCTTCATGAACTCGTAGATGAGTCTCAGGGTCCTAATGGGATAGATTGGTGACAGCGTCGAATCGCCGCTCAACGCCAATGCCACGAAAGGAACGAGGAAAGTGACACACCCTTCGAATTTCTGCAGATTCAGCAGTAAACGCTCCGGCGCAGAAGTCCATCTCCCCCGCATCTGACCATCAATGTCGATCAATATCTGTGCAGCCCTCCGTGCCAAGCGGTCACAATCGGTTTTGTTCGCCTGTATGCTCTGTAACACGGTCGAACGAAGTGTGTGAACGGTCATGCAAGACCACGACCGACCGAAGTAGGGCGCAGAACAACATACTGACCTGGGCTGTCTCCAAGATCAACAGAACGACTGATACGACCGCTACCGCAGGTGGGAATTGGAGAGTCGAGAGAAGGTCCTTGCTCAATTTTGTCGTGGTGATGGCAGCTTGGAGGGGATCCACTCCGGAAACCTTGGAACGAATGAAGCGGAGCGGCATCGCAAATGATGTTGGCGAAACAATGTTGAATCACGATAGCTCGTCCAGTATACGCGATCGCGAACGCGTCGAGCCTCACGTCTCGGCCCAAAGTCTAAGTTCGTGTCGGTAAGCCACCTACTATGACCTCGAGTTATGTAAGTTGGGTTTCAGTGGGAAAGCTGCATGGAGCCAGCGAAGAGTTGTTGCGAGAATGTTGGTGAGGAAGCGCTGGGAAGATTACGGTTTGCAGGCGGGCCCGGAGTGACAGATGATGACCATGACACGAATTCCTTGAGCTGCACGACCACATAGCCTGAGCAGTCCCTAGGCACATTCCTGGCTCGTAGCGAAGAGATGATGGTAATAGTCCACCGTGACTTGGGGGTGAGTCTAAGGATAAGGAAACGGAGAGACCGAGAGGAAGCAGGCGTTCACCCTAATAATCTAGCTGTCCTCCGCTGAGTCTACATATAAATCGGAAAATATTGTAAATATAAAGATGTGCATAAGGGCTGCTTCATCATCGCAACCCTGTCTCTTCATGCCCCCCGACGCTTCGCTTCCCCCGGATCTGTTCGCCCATATCCAAGGCCCTCTTACCTTCCAACCACAACATCGCCTCTGAGTTTTGGGAAACAAAGACTTCATGAAATTTCCTAGAGAGCCTGTGATTCAGAATGCCTACCTTGATAAGTCCTTGGAACGACCCTTGGGATTTCATGACGTTCATTGTCCTTCGCCCAGGTAAACCTAAAGTCGTTCGTTGTCTCTTCCCGACCTGTTGTCACATCAACGACGTTTGCCTGGACCCGGACGTGCTGTTTTCAGGATGCAATTTCGCGGGTAACCCTGCGTTTAGTACGAGCCCCCGGGCGAGACGACGGGAAGACTTACGACTGCACCGGAGAGTTCACCTGGAAGGCTGGCGTTCAAGATTTGAGATTCAAGACGAAGAATTGATCCAATGTTGACTGGCTTTCGGAAGGAGATGCCGTCCAACGAGAGGAATGAGACATGCGACTTGGTGAAAAGACAGGAATTTGCAAAACCAAGCTGCGAATGTATGCATGAAAGAATCGACGGGAATATCAAAGGTAGCCTACCTCGTAAGCAAGACGCATCAAATATCCTGTTCAACAAATCAGCAAAGTCTTTGGCACACAATCATAAAGAGACCGTACCTCCGAAAACTTTGTGATGAACGCTTCGTCGATGTTAGTAGCACGATTCAAACGCGAAGGTGCAATAGACTGACTTGCGCTCTTGGGGGAACATCAGCATGGTCTTCTCAAGTCTAGTATCTCCCATCCACACTCTATCATTCGCGAGGGTGACGTTATCTTCTTGCCCGTACTTTAAGAAGGTCTGATGGAGCTCTGCTGCTTCTTCAGAGCTTGGGGGTACGCGTGAGAGTGATTGCATGGCCAGACATTTTCTACGGTTCTGGGCATCTGCAATAGGTGTGTCAACACAAGCGATGGTCAACGAACAAGGGTGCCCTGACTCTTTCCCATGGCGTACAGTGCCTGTTCCTCTGTAGTACTAATAACCAGCGGGTTGACTGGGTGTGCTTCAAGCGTTCGGGCGTCTCTGCAAACCATCGAAAAGCGGCCTAGACGGGGATTGACGCTCAGTTTGTTGGGAATCTATGTGTCTTACACACCAAGCATAAGCGTCTCTTCCGCTCCGTTGACACCGAGTGCCTCCATTTTGACGGCTACCTCCATCGAGCTTTTGCCGACGTAAATAACTTGGCCAGATAAACGAATGTCCCGTACTGGGAGCAAAGGGGCGAGCATGTCTAATCTGCCCGTATGTGACGATTAGGTATGAAGTGACCGGTGAAGAAGGTCACGAACCTGTCCACCGCGGCGGTCACAATGTAAAACCCTCTCTCTGAGATCCGTCCAAGGGTCTCCACCTCTGGTCCGAGCATATGCTTATATGATATGGATCCAGCCAAAGAATCTAAGTGCTCCATGAGCATACCAGTACGAATACCACCGTACGCGTTGGTGTATTGTTCGAGCAGCGCGGGGGATGATTTGAAAGGAAGAAGGATCTGAGTATAGGTGTCATGCATGTGGCGAGGAGGCAATGACTCCTGCGATGGTGTTGGAGTAGAGTGGTCGAGAGGTTCTTGGGCCGTGGATGAATTCAGAAGACGCTCTGACCAAGGCGTACTCTTCCTCATCGGAATGACACTATCAGACACTCAGCTCGAGTTCTTGAGACATCATTGAAGGATACTTCGTACTTGTGGTGTGCTGGATTTGACATTGCTCCTGCCGGCGCTGTCAGATCGAGGGTGAGACCACCGACTGCAAGTGACTTACGAACCGCCTTGAGCAGTGCATCCATTGCCTGTACATCTTGTGTTTCAGAGGCCGCTTTGACCTCTGTGAGCTGCCTGTTGATATTCTTGACATTGGGTGAAGTGGATAGCCAGCGGACTCTCCTGAAGCGCATGGCGTCGTCAATTGATCTACTGGGACGCGAGGAGAACTTACCTAGGTAGTGTTCTGGATGCAAGGTAGCGTCGCGCGTTGAGCACCGCGTTCAAGTAATGGAAGTTCATTGCCGTCCACCGGATCTCAAGGTCGTGCGCGACGTTACACGCGATGGTGTCGGTTTCACAAGACTGTCAAGACCGCCGATCTCAGCCGACTCCGAATGGCATGTGTTGGCCGTCACTAAGGCTGTTGAGCGTCGTTCAACCCTCAGCGCTCAGCAGCTGTGAGCTCGACCATCAGTTGATTGCCAGGGTCAAGTAAAATCGTATCCCAACCAACTCATCGACAATGGGCTTGGCGTATTCACTTCTCCGAGAGCTGTACCCACCCAAGCCTCACTTCACAGCGGAATCTGTCCAAGACCTGTCTGGAAAGGTTGTCCTCATTACCGGAGCGAACACGGGAATCGGTAAAGAAACCGCGCGGGTCAGTCACTTTTCACTCCGTTCAGATACTCTCCATTCACTCAGAATCACGCCGGTTTCTACTAGGTTTTACTGACGAAAAACGCGAAAGTGTGGATTGCATGCCGTGACGAGGCAAAGGGTCAGGCGACTCTAAAGCAGTTGAAGGAACTCACCGGACGCGATGCCCACCTTCTCAAACTCGACTTGTCAAACTTGAAATCGATCAAAGAGTCTGCGGAAGAGTTCTTGCGGTAGCTGCTTCTAGAATCTTTGGTTCTAAACCGGATGCACTCATCCTTTCCCGACAGGCAAGAAAGCCAACTGCATATACTCTTCAACAACGCGTACGTACCTTCCGTGCACATCCCTGTCAGTCCGGTTGGCCCACACCCCCGTGCAGCGGGGTGATGCATGCACCCGTCCATATGGTCACCGACGACGGATACGACCTCCAATTTGGAACGAACGTACTCGGTCACTTCTACCTGACCAAACTCCTGTTGCCGCTCCTTGTATCCTCCGCTAAAGCTTCCCGCGAAGGCACTGTCCGCGTCGTCAATGTCTCGTCGAATGCGCACTGGATGGGCGGGCTCAAATTCGACACATTCAAGGATAGCCCAATGAGGAGGGCAGACAGCACGTTCAGGTTGTACGGACAGAGCAAAACGGTATGTCTGTATTCTATCTGTGACGGAACGACTTGATCAACGCATATATGTAGGGTAACGTCGTGTTCTCCGCTGAGCTGCACCGAAGATACCACGACCAAGGAATCGTTTCCACCTCCCTCAATCCGGGTATGACTCTCACTTACTTCGCCTGCTCCCCTTCAACGATTCACCTATGTTTTCTATCAGGGGCGATCAAAACTGAGCTGCAACGTCACCACGGTAGCATTTCACAGATGATCGGTGTAAGTCATTTCCATCCGGTGTTCCCTTGCGTCTAAAGTGTCGATCCCCTCCTGGTTTTAGTCCATGATCACGTGGGACGTTTCATATGGCGCCCTCACTCAGCTATACGCAGGCACCGCCCCCGAAGCCGCCGAAATCGGTGGACAAGTGAGTTCAGATTTTCATAGATGTTGGACCAAGTTGTTGATGCGGTGGCAGTACCTTGTTCCCTGGGCACGCATTGGTCCAACACGTGCGGAAACTAAGGATCCTGAACTCGGTAAAGAGCTTTGGACATGGCTGGAGGAACAGGTTGCAGTTCTATAGGCTATGTCGTCTTTCGTCCCGCAGAGGACCAACAACCTGGGCGGGGTTGTTAAGTGATGGGGATTGAAGTCAACATTCTCGTGAGCAAGGACATTGTGGTACTTTTTTTCTATGGGTAGAATTCTAATGATGACGGACATCATCTGCTACAAAGTCACCTTGAGGTCCAGAAGAAAATCTACTCATAATCTGAAGGAACACACCTCTTTGCTGAAAATAACTGACAGCAAAAATCCCCGAGACACAGCGCCGATAGCACCCGCGCGCCCCTAGGTGGGGGTTCAAACCATAGTCAGTCGAGGAGTTCAATTTGAACTTCATCCTTCCTTCATCCTTAAACTTTCCTGTCCGATGTCTCGCCACCCAATAGGTATGTATCCATATTTCGTTACTATGTTGCGTTGTACATTGGCTGACACCATAGACAGTTACCCAGCCTCGAGTGCCTGACATGTTCCTTGTGCACACGTGTGTGTACTCCTACAACATGGAACCGAGACCATACTTCTTCCGGTTGTCGAGCGTCGTACGGTCTATTCGCGCGCAGCGGCGAAAGGGTGTAGAGGTATGACATGTCATTGTCAAGGACGAGATAGAAGCCAACGCATGGCTTTATCCAGAAACTCACTGGACTTTTCAAGAAATCTAAAAAGTATTCTATGCCTGTGGTCATACTACTTCAAGTTGTGATGATTGTACAACCCCATGGGACGAGCCTAATTTTGGCAAACTGTAGAACTTGACTTCGTGCTTTGCGTAGGAACATATTTGTACTATCTTTGAATCGAGACCCGTTTGACATTGACAAACTGTAAGACGCAAGTCATGTATGTTGCATAGATAAATCTTGCACCAAATTTATAGTTGTTAGTCACCTTACTGCGTCAGAGACTCATCCTGATAATCGTGAACAAAAATTTCAAGTCGCGGTGGTCACTGCACTGACACGATAATAGCAAACGAGATCAATTAGGTAGAACGCTAGCTATACGAAACAAACGCGCAGCCCAAAGTGGAGAACCGTGTCCATCCTAACCAACTACTGCAATCCTCAAACCCTAAGCATTGACGTTGATAGGAGTGCAACCAACGTTAACAACCCCGTTCTAAATCCAGATTAAGCACCCAATAAACTCTGTGTATGTGACAAAGGACTTACGAATTGGTTGTTCGTGCAGCAGACCTTTTGTTGTTGAGCAGCACAACCCTGACTGGTCCCAATGAGAGTGGGCGCCGAGCAGGTCACGCCGACGAGACCCGCAGTGCTCTGAGCTGCCTGGAGGGCACCCAATGTGGCGAGCAAGCCGCTAACCTGGGAAACCTGAGTCACAGAGCAGCGTTAGTCGAGTCCACTGGCACAGACAGAGAAGATCAGTCAATGTACCTGCTGGACGCTGTTGCAGCAGCTGATCGAGCCACCGCTGCACTGGTCGCGTGCCTCAAGGGGCGAAGCAGTGGCGAGGAGTGCAAGGGGAAGGAGAGCGAAGACACGAGCGAACATCTTGGTTGATAGAAGAGTGAGGTGAAGAAGAAAGCAGAGGATGGGTTGTGAGTCTGGGTTTAGACCTCGCTCTGGCTGCTCTTTATACCTGGGGGACCCGTGGTCTAGTCCGACATTACGCAAAAAATGTTGTGCATTTCTCGGCTGTACGTGTGTCGTAAAAATCACGCTCTAGCTCCGAGTCCGAAGACAACTTCATCAGCCTGCCGAGAAACTCGAAACTTTTCGTACCCGTTTTTCTTTATGTCTAGAGCATCAGGTAATTCCCTTATTTGTGAAGAGCCAACCAATCAGAGCTCACAAATCATGCCAAAAGACTCGTCAAAAGCGTTACGTGACTATGCTGCTCGAAGGATTGATTGTTCTGGAACTTGAATCTGGATGTTGTTCAAGCGAGAAAAGCGAGAGAAATATGGTCTAATATAGTAGCATTTGGCAGTCTAAGTTTGACATGACTTACATGTTACAACACATTGTCAGCATGTTGAACTTGAAGGTGACGCCGGCAGTCGAGGCTGGACGCTTGCAATCATTTACGCGAGTAAGCGTGCCCACACGGATGGGGAGTCCTCTAAGTTAACGGGTTCCTAGTCTTCAGTCCTTGCAAGAACGGGGGTGAGGAGAGCGATTCGTATTCACCTGGATGTTTCGATACTTTGAGTGGTTAGGTTGTGGGTCCTCAAGTCTCAAGGACAAAGTGTGGATTCGCCGCAGAAACGCAGATCCACCAAACCTTGCGTAAGCTGCCATGATCTTTAATATGCTAAATATCTGACAATCACACGGGTACAATGAGGTAGTATCCAATCATTGATTGAAGGAATCTTTCTGGTGGCCGCATGTCGTCGGGTGACTATGGGATGGGGAGAATGATTAGCGTCCCCCGCCACACGAGAGGGTGTAATGGCACGAGGTTAGCACACCTGCTCTATCCAGTGTTGTCCATTCGAAGTCTCGCAGTCCTTCCATTTCGTCCTTGATATTCGTCTGTGTCTCATCATGAGTAGGGGCAACATTTGAGCGATGACATGGCCTGGTGTAGGTGTGAGTACTTATACTGCGAGGGTGAGTAAGACGGATATCATGGAGACTCACGGAAAGATTCAATTGACGTGCAATCATAGTTTATCCTTGCATGGGGTACGCACTCTCGAACGAGGTTGTAGCACTTGTCATATTCCTGCCCAAATTCGAGTTCAAGGCCGATCCATCTGTTGAAGGTGAACGCCACTCGATCGTTCAACACACACACCTCTGTCGTAACATTGCGATTGAGCGAAGGCATGGACACTCCATCGACGGTTCATGTGTACGGATGGTCTGGTATTAGAATCCGTCCTCTGATGCAAAGTTCCGACGGTTCCGGCCAGTCCAGCACTGCGACAGGCAGTAGTCACACATTACGTTTATCGCCCAAGAACAACTTGAAGCAAGACAGAGCCACTGCCTCGTGCCCTGGAGTTCGAATCTTCGGAGAACTTGAGGTCAAAATCACCCGAATTTATCTCACTACACCCTTCTGAAGGACGGACTGAGACCGTATTCAAGACTCAATCGTGCGCGCTCATCTATATTGCCTTGATCGACCTCAGCGACCTTCGATTCTTCCGGTTCCGGTTCCGGTTCCGGTTCCGTTTCCTTCACTCTCCGGTCCAACAAGAAATGCAAACACTGTCAGAGTTACGATCGTCCAGAATTCCCGGTAAGTTGGTCCGGTTGTCATGTACAATATCAGTAGATATCAGTCTAATGAGATGGTGCGAGGCGTGAGTGATGTATTTCCGCGCAGGTCCATACACGTGGCACTCAAGTCACTGTTTCACTCTTGGCTCAATTCAATTCTGCATTTTCAGGTAGAGAGATGGAGAAAGGAGGCAATTTCCCTTATCAACATGTTGATGTAATTGTAGTGCAAACAACTTTCTTCATCCTTGAAAGTCGACAAATCAGGTTCACACTTATAGTGCCTTCTGTCTGTGACAGCAGTTTCGAACAGAAAAGCTGATTCCATGACTGCAATTGTGAGGTTAAGATTGAGGTCTAATCTAAACGACGGAGCTACAAGACTGAACCCGAATGAGAGACATCAACTTGAATGAGCAGGTAGTCAAGGTGAAGTTAACCCGCTCGGATAAGCCTGAGCATTCTTCGCAGTCGTTACATAAGGCAACTGACAGCTTCCCTTGTCTTGAACACACGCAGCAATAGCAGACCCAACACTTTGTCCTTCGAGGTATGCGCCTTGCAAGAAACCTATCAATATGTAAATCACAAGGAGTCAGCCCACATCGCATGGAATCGATCGCCTCAGGAATGACACACCAAAGTATTTCACGCTGGTAGCCTCACCAGCGAACCAGAGACGATTATTTACCGTGGCCCGCAAGTTTTCCGAGTGAGCAGGAATATATGATGGTCCCCAATTTGAGTACGACCCGCGGAACAACGGGTTCGAAGCCCAGTACGGCATGAAGAAGTCGATCGGATCTGGTACAGTGATGTTTGGGTACATCGCACGAAGAACTTCCATAGCCTCCGACTGAACTTGCGAGATAGGGAGTCGTTCGACGTAAAGGGACCAATCTCCCTGCAATGGTATGAGATCGGTCATACTATCCGAGCTGTGAGGGAGAACGAGCTTACAGTCACGGTGACGAAGATGATACCAGAACCTGGGAAGAAGCCTTCGTGATCGAGGCTCTGCCAGACCGGGTACTTTCCGCGTTGCTGGTCCGCATACAATCCCATCTAGAAAAATGTGGGTGAGACAGGTGAAGCGTACTCCTGGTACAGGGTAGCGCGTTCTCACCTCGGTTGGGAACCAAAATGTTTCGTTGAACTGAAGGAAAATCTTTGTGTATGTGGCCTGCTGAAACCGTAAGCATGTGCAAAAGTCCGACGGCAAGGCTCAGCTGACCATCTCGATGCTGTTGATAGCTTCGATCTTCCAATCAGGTAAGGGGGGTTGGAAGGCGACATCAGCATTTTGCAAGACACCGACACTGAACGTGCACAGAACGTGGTCGGCAGAGAACGTCATGCCACTCGCCGTCTTCACCGTGACGCTATCTGCACCATACTGAATAGACACGACAGTTTGGTTGTATACCACCTGCTGTGGCTGCAGAAATTCTGCTGCTTCTGCCGCCGCGATGTAAACATATCCTCGTTCGTCGATACACATCTGGTTGACATCAGAGTATCCACCGGATTCTGGGATGTATGTGAAGTTGTTGTTCTACATCGAATGAGAAGGACCTCGGGACGGATATGTCATTATGGTGCTCACCCATGCAGAAGCGAGCCACGATGTCTGTGAGAGCGACTGAAAACAACTCAGAGGTATGTTTCGAATGTCAGAGATGTCGCGCACCTGTGCATCTATTTCCACCAATAGACTATGGATTCAATAGTAGTTCAATCGGCGATGGAAAAAGTACTTGCATTCCTGCGAAACGGTCAGACAGGTTGCGTGTAGAAAGCACGATGGGACGCACGAAGTCAACTTGGTAGTAGTTGCTGGCAACCTCTTGTGGCGTCGTAGGGCTCATGCCCATGATACCATACGCCGATTTCAGGCTCATATCGACTTCGCCCTCTTGCAATCGCTGACCTGATGGACAACAGTCACATGGAGTTTATGCAGAAAGGTGACAAGCATACCTGCGACAACGGTAGCTTCACTGAAGTCGTTGACCGCGTTGTTGAATACATCCGTATAGTTGTTGTATCCATTGTAATCAAACGTAGCTGCCACCCCGTTATATGCATAGAAGACGAAGGAGGTAAAGCTAGACATACTCATGCTTCCATACAGATCATTGTAGACGGTCGTCAAATTATGCTTGAGTGCCAATTCCCAGATTGGATTGGCAGGGCCGTTGCCTTGCTGCGTTCCCTGGACCCAGTTCGGACCCATCTCGATGACGACCTGTCTACCGGGGACACCAAACGGCGTGGATGACATGCGACCACCGAGCTCAGGCTTGGCTTCGACGATAATGAAGTCGTCGATGCCTTGCTCGTGAAGCGTTCGGGCAGCGATGATGCCGGTCATCCCCGCACCGAGGATGAGAACCTTTGCGTGATTGGACGCAGTGGTGTTTGCAGTCTGAGAGAACGCGCCTGAGGCAGCGGAGAGCAGCCCGAACAGGGCAGCCTGAGCACAGCGGGAGAGATACATGTTCGTACTGACAGAAAGAGGCCCTTGGAAGACAAGGAGAGGTTTAAAAACAACGAAATACACTGGGAAAGGAGGAAGACTCACCTGATTATGCTCCGGTAGCCATGCGAAAAGCCGTGCATGAAACCTCGCGCAACGGCGAGATAAAAGTGGAACGAGGTGATTGGACCTTTATCGAAGCCGAGTCAAGTTCCTAGTGAAGGGTGAACGACTGTCTTCATCCGACCCCCGGGTCTGCCTAGGGAAGACTAAGTCAGGTTGAACACCCCGTGCCATGCGCAAGCGATCGCTTTCAAGTTGTCCGAGCTGGACGTTTGCTAGAGCCTGGACGTCGCCTGCCGAATGCCGGCTCGAGACTGCTTATCGCGAGCGTACCGCATGGTCGTGAGAGTGGACCAGCGAATTCAGTGACTTGGCGGGTCACAAAAAGGTCATGCGAAGTGAGATAGGCTTGCCATGCTCCGGGTTGAACAGGTCGGCAAAATTACCACTCACCAAGGTCAAGATCAGAGTTACGAACCAATCTAACGCCACACACTCGGCGAAAACCAAAAAGTCAGGGAATTGATTTTTCAATGGTCTCTCCGGTGCTAGAGTCAATCCAACAAGTTGAATCATCCCTGCCATCATTAACGCAACATAAAAGCCGAGCTCCATCCGGTGACCAGAGCATATGATTGATCTGGGATTGGGGCTCCCGCTTGAGTGGTTCGAAGATAACTTGGTCACTTGCCACATCAAGAACAATGAGCGTGTGACCACCCTCATAGAACGCTGCGAGCCTTTTGCCATCAGGGGAGAAACAAGTTGCGTGGGGATCCCTATACCCTCCAATGGACTCGTAGCTGAATTCACCTCTGATTCGCATTATCCCCGCCATCTCCCATATGACAACATATTTTTCGTACCAGGTCGCGAAAAGCTTGTCGTGTGGAGCCTGAGAGAGGGTATTGCGGTGAACAATCCCATAGTTCTCACTCGACCCACATGACCATGGCCCACTTTCGAGTTCCTGTGTGTCCGCATTCCATACTTGAGCCACCATCTGTTCATCGACACAACATGAGATAATCCTCCCATCTCCGGTGATCCCGACACGCCGGACCTGGAATTCGTGGACCATCGAAGCACCGACTTGCGTGCCCTCCGTCAAAGTCCATATCCGTACGGTTTTGTCTTTCGAGCCAGTGACGAGACGGTCGTCAGTAAACCATGTCAGGCAAGTCACATCTTGTTCATGGCCTGACTTGTTTTGGAAAAGTGGGGTTGCGATATCCCTGGCTGATTGATCGCCTGAGACTGCCATACTGGTATGTCTAGACGGAGGTAAAAGTGAGTCAAACCCAAGGAGAAGAACGAGGGGAAAAACCTTCAAGTTCAAGACTGCAAGTTGGTTTGGGTTCAACTGTTGGGGATCATCATCTTTTTTTTTTTTTGGACAAGTGTTATTATCATGTAGCAACTGACAAGTCTAGTCCTACACAATACACTAAGGCGGGAGTCAAGGACACCCGGTCCGAGGGAAAATGCTCTTACGCACGCCCCGCATTTGCGGGGGGTGTGGGGCTCCGTAAACTACCCGGTGTCCCCGGTATCAGCAGGGGGCCTAGGTAGGTTGATACCCACTGAAACCTCAAGGTCGACCACCCAATCGGGGGGTAGGGGGTTAGGCTGCTGGACAGCTGCTGTCCAGGTGTGGGATACTTTCGATGTTCGTTTAGGGTCGCGTTTGGATTTGGCTGTCCGTCTGTCTATGTCGAGTCTTGCTAGTATTTTGTTTGTCCATCGTGTTTTGATTGCTTCGGCTGTGTGTTGTTTACCGCTGATTACTCGTTCGCATCTGATTGCCCAGATTAGGTGTGCAGATTCTGATACCAATATTCTTTTCAGTTCTCGCTTCTCCTCTTCCGTTTGCTGTGGGTTGTCTGTTCTCTCTTTGCTGTGGTGTTATGTTTCCGCATCCCAGGATCTGTCCGATCGAGGGGATCATCATCTTGTTTGTTTGTTGGCGTCGGTGGGTCCACTCTGTGTGAACAGACGCCGAACACTGAACAAAACACTGCATCACCCGTGATGCTGTTTTGTTCATCCGTCCATCTTTTGATTTGCAGTGATTTCCTCCTTTCTTCATCATGATGGCCTCCTTCCAAAGGTCCGCCTAAGTGAAACGATCAATCAATGAATCCAGGAACAAAAAGGCATGCTCTACCCTCAAAACGATGATACGAACGGCATTCTCGCCTTGAAACTCTTGCAGGTCGGACGTGTTTATGATAGCCCGTACTGGGAAGTGAGAACGAGGCTGAGGTCAGAGGCGACTTGAACTACATCAGGCCGTTGGACCATGGTTTGAATTGGCGATGATCGATTGATCAATGACCAATGATCTGCACAGGCGAACGTGAAGCTCAAACGCAGAAACGTGCCAACAAGTGTGGATCATCTCGTTTCAGACAGAGTCGGCGTAACGGTCGCCCGAGCAGACCACGCAGTATCGCGAGTCGAACTCGAGGTACCTGGCCCTTAACGGTGAAGATTATACTAGTCCATTTGTCACCTTTCGATCAACGTCGAAAACTCTTCAGCTTTTACTCCAGAACAACATCCCAAAAATCTCAATTCCCTCTTGGGTCAAAGCTCACTAGCGCATACCTAGAACGATGGGGAAAAAAACAACTCAATCTCCTTCAAACCATGGATCGGATCACGATCACCACTCACTTTCCGTTCACTCTCCATTTCTCGCCCCTTCTATCTAGCTCGTCCGCCACCTCTTGTGGGATGCCCACCGCAACGTCCGCCTTGTTGGTTCGGAGACTCAATAGCGGGAATGATCCAGCCAATGGACCTATTGTGGGGTTTCGGTGGGTTTGGCGTTCTAGAACACTCGAATAGCAAGCTCAGCTCGTACCAATTGCCGAGGTAAATGATGTAGAAACGGGCCATTTGATGTCACCGGTTAGTCTGGGTTAAGCTCAGCGACGTTAGATTGCCAAGCTGGACAGACTTACTTGCGGTAACTTCAAGACAATCGAACCGATATCAGTCAACTTGTTAGAAAGGAGTGGATGGCACGCACTTGAGATCGCCCTGATAATAATAGATGAGCGCGAGATATGGTCGACAGGGACTGGACTTACTTTGAAGATCACCAAGTCACTGCCATGTAGCCACTCCCAAAGAAGGCTCGCGCGTTCCTTCATGTTCCAGTAGGGGTATGGACTAGTCCAAAATTTGGCTAGTTCCCGTCCGTCGACGTTCTGGCCATTCACCTCTTTCAAATCTGTGCTCAGGACGAAGATGCCTTGTTCAAGATACGATTGCCATCGCTTCACCATATGCTCTAAATGAGCAATCGATTCAGGAGATGGGGCCGCTTCCCGAGGAAAGAAGGTAGGTGAGAGGAGGGATGTAATGCTAATCTCAAAATCTGTAGGCGTAACATCGGAGACGAACCATGGGAAGAGTTTAGGGCTGCGAAACATAAGTGGTTGCCCTAGAGGGGGAATTGCTACTCACTGGAATACCACCTTCGAAATATAAGGGGTATATGTCACCAAAAAGTCTGCGAACACAAAATCTGTGAAGAGCTGTCGAGCAAGTTATCGTTAAAGTACGATGGAACCTGCTAATACGGTTACCTCAAAGCCCGCTTATCACTCAAGTAAGCAAAACGTGATTTAACCCAGGAGACGACCCACCGTTATCCAAGACAAAGTCGCACCGCGTTCCTGAGCCTGTCAGAGTCTTGACATATTCCCAGACGGCCTCTTGGTCATCTTTGAGGATGAATTCTTTCCTTGCTTGTTGGGCATCTTTTCCGACTGTTTGCAAATGCTCGATGTCAGATGGGGACAAGTGGGTTAAGAGTGAGAGATCCTAGGTCATTGAAGAGTGAAAAAGCGCCCGCGTAAATGCGACAGTTCCTACAGTGGCATTTCCCCTACACAGGTATGTTCAGCGCAAACGACGATCGAGTATCACCCGAATGTGTTTACCAAAGACACATCTGGATCATCTCCCGGAACAGAACCAGCAATTTATCGGGATCAGATTTAAGTCTATCCTTTTCGTGTTCCAGCTCGTGCATCGTGGTTGCAATCTCTGCCAAAGAAGTGAGAACAAGTCGACACCATGACGATATGATACGCACGATAGATGGCGGCGCCGCTATTCTTGAACATTTCCTCCTTTTGCGCAAAGAAGGGATCGTAACTGCGCCATTGGGTTGTCTCGTTGACGTAGGATCGGAACAAACGATATCTGCGCCGCTTTTCAAACAAATGTGAGATGGTGATGATGGGCGACGCACAAGTAGCATCTAAACAGCGAGGGTGGTGAATGTAAATCAGGCAGGTTACTCTGGCAAGTCACGGTGACTGATCGACTCACTCCGCATATAGCCAGGGAGCAGTGAACCATGTGTTCTGTTTGGTGATGGCCAATTCAGCGAGCTCCGCGTTATAGACATCGACGTAGATATCGCCATCTTCGGGTATCAATCTACGGAGAATCATAGTGAGGGGCAGGGATTCAATACACACCGGGATGATCACCCTTACTCGAGTTCCTGATCCCTTCCCATGCAATACTTCAACCGGCTGGCTTTGCTGATGACTTCCTTCCCTTCCGTGACCTTCGTGTTGAGCTCCTTTGCGCGCTCGCTCGAACCTTGCCCCGACCCTTCGAGATGTTGGGATTCCATCGTCATATCGTGAATAAGTTGGTGGACATGGTCGATAAGGTTGGTGATGATGATGGGCCAGCGCCTCACTACAGTATCATACCTATTGAAAGATCCAGAGTTCGTAGCTGCCAGGAGACAAGTTGGTTTGGGCGACTCACGAGAAGCTTGTCGAACGATGGGGATCGATGTGAGGTGTGGGTCGTTTGCAAGGCAGGGGTTACTCACCCAGACTTGTCCAGAGGATCGTACGGGGAATATGGCGCTTTGAACATTCGTGATGGTGTCTTCGGACTCTGAGTTGAGAGATGTTGAAAATATTGATGTCAGTTGGATGTCAGTTGGATCAACTTGGATGTCCGGGTCTGAAGATCTGAGGGACGGTCTTCGGAGTCGTACCGGCCCGTGTTTACACATTGAAAGGAATATACTAGTAGTTGCCAACTCAGTTATGAATTACTCTCACTACACCACCCTTGGCAGGAATTTAGAGTCTGCGACGTCAGTGTTGAAAAAGACGGAGGGGCCGGGAGGGCAAATTACTGTAAAGCACACTTCCAGACAGTCGCGAACAATCGGATCAGCACCGACTCGGATGACATTTGACTCCTTGGACAACCCGATGACGCGCTGACCCGATCATAATGCAAATGACCTTCCCCGGATCTGTCTGGAAATGGTCGTATTCTGGCTGATATCGTTGTCAGATATTTAGTGAATACCGACTTTCGCAGTGCGGATCAAGCGGTGCGTGGGGCCCGAATCCAGTCATTATCGGTTCACTAGATGCTGAACGTTGAACCTCGAGCACTCAGTCGGTGACAAGTATGGGCCGCGAAAAGAAGCTGCTACTTGACATTCATAGATAGTAATTGAGTGGACATGATTATCAGGACATCGGTATTCAACTGCAAAGTCAATAAAGGCACAGTAGTTCTAGATCTTGTTCCTGTCTGTCCCTGTTTTGGAGGAAGACTACCTTTTCGGTGGCTAATTTCCGCCATTCTGCTCCTACACGCCTTCTCCCGGATCCATTCAGCTTGCATAGTAAAAAGCAGAAGTACCGCTCTCCTGGGGACAGCACACCCTTGTCGGGGTGACTCGACCAACCATAGTCGATGATGCCAACAGCAATCCGATCACCCGCTCCAAAGTCCGGGCGATCTAGCAGCTTGGCGTTGCTGATGGAAGCGATGTGCGAGGGTCCTGATAGAGTGTACTCCGCCTCTCCAGTCCGCTCAAGAGTAACGTGGATGAGGATGACCTTGATCTGGAGCCGACGCTCGACAATGGAAAAAGAACGATCACCGCACAAGCGATAGTGATGCGGGTCCGAATTGAGTTGGTGGTCGAAACGCTCTTCTCCATAACCATTGGGAGAGGGAGGGAAAAAGGACATAGTCGATGCCGGGCCTGCCCACGCAAAGACGTCACATTCACCGGCTCCAGGAGCAACATAGGACATCAACCTGGGAAGCGCCATGCTGCCCTCACCATACACGACGGGCAACGAGGCACCGAAAAGAGCGATTAGAGAGTATGTTACATCCTCCATGCGCGTCGCCGACCGCCTCGATGCCCAAGATAGTTTCTGTCTGATCCTGTTCGGGCCAGGCAAGAAGGAGCGCAAATCACTCGTAGGGATACCGGATGCATTCGAGAGTATCCGAAGAAAGCTGGCGTCAGCCTTGTCGTTCTCGAAGCGTCGGTCGTTGAGAGGCTGCCACCCATGTCCATAAAATTTCATCCGCTTTGGGGCAAGCAGCTCTGGTAAAGTCCAGCTTCTGCTAAACCACCTGTCATCCTCCAAGTCCGAGCGAGTGGAGACCATAAGGTATGTGATGCACACATAGGCATTACGATACCAGGAAAACAGCAATGAATGTGCTTCGCTTAGCTCTTGAAAACCGTTTTGCCAATGCAAAGCGTGTCAGCCCAAGTGAATCGACATTTGAAACGACTTCTAGCGAGATGAAGGAATTTCTCGTGTTTTCGCCATGAAATGGCAAGGGGGTGATTCGGTGGTGGGAAGCCATATATTGCGTCCTGGTACAAGATTTCTCTATCCTGCCAAGAATGCGAGAAGATCGCATACTTGACGACGCTTTTCACGATGGTCGCGATGACATCTTCCCTGCGTTGATTTGCATATGAACTATGTCGTTCTATGTCTGCCTCCGTAATGGACTCGACATCGGGTAGATACGCTTCGTAGATATCCTCGCGTGTTGCGAAGCGTATCCGATCGATGGCGGTGAGATCAATGAGTCGGTGGGGGATATGCGGAAGGTGGTTACGAAACGCCTGTAGAACTTCGGGAATGGCCATGAGAGCACCCTGTATTGTGGTCGATTAGCCTTCCTCGACGATTCGTAAATTTTAAGCAGTCGTACCTTCTGGCTTAAGGTGAAGCACTAGATCCATACTTAATTGAACGCGAGTACTTACTTACTACGGGAAACGCTCTGCATGCTGTGTTCAACTTTAGCTCTCCGATTCGTTAGCTCAGTGCTCAGTGCTCAGCTCCCAAGCTCGAGTGGGTCGATAAGCAATTGATGCGCTGATTCCTGAACATGGTGTGTAAGCCTTAACCCTCCCGCTGAAAGACCCTGACAGTGTTGCCTTGACGTGAAGGACCCTACGCACCCTCAATCGCCCTTGGAAGCGTTCTATTACCACGTATCCAACTATATGCCAACTCGTCTATTATATATCGACAACTTGACGGAGGACGGTGTGCGCCTGATCGATCACCAGGAGTTGCACCGGATGTTCAAGCCAAAGCTCGAACATGTTACAGAGGAGGAGATCGCCTTACGATCGGCCAGATCACACAGTCATTCCAGGGAGGAAGCGGTTAGGGAGCTTGTCGCTGAGCAGCTCAGATACGCCATCCTCTCGCACTGCTGGCTAAAGGAAGGAGAGCCAACGTTCCAAATGGTGAAAGAAAGCCGTTTGAATGGGAGCGGGCCAGGGTACGACAAGTTGAGGAATTTTTGCGCTGCAGCGGTGGCATCTGGCTGCAAGCTGGTTTGGGCCGACACTTGCTGCATAGACAAAACCAGCAGCGCGGAGCTTGACGAAGCCATACGATCCATGTTCAAATGGTATCGACACTCCGATATCTGCATTATCTATCTTGCCAGCTCATCAATAATCGGCGACCTCGAGAGAGATCCTTGGTTCGGGAGGGGTTGGACGCTTCAGGAGTTGCTCGCGCCTGCGAGGGTCATATTCTATCGCAGTAATTGGAGGCCTCTCGTGAAACCGCAGGCTCGGAACGACAAGGAAAACAAGACAATCATGTCAGCCGTCTCTCGTATCACCGGCATCGACGAGGGGAGCCTTCGTCACTTCAGCCCCGGTTTGCTCAATGTGAGGGAGAAGATGCTCTGGGCATCTACCCGAAAGACGACCCGGGTGGAAGACATCGCTTATTCGCTCCTGGGGGTTTTCGACATCAGCATCCCAATCGCGTACGGTGAAGGGAAACGGGCATTTCGTCGCCTCATGGAGGCAATCGTCAACGATTGTCGCGAATGGCAGATCTTTGCCTGGGCAGGTCCTCATTCCCCATACGCCATCGCATTCCCTAAATCACCGAGCGGTTATGGGACACTGAGGTTGGGCGAGATTTCTGCCTCTGTCCTCAACCCAGAACGTCCCATTCATCGACCCTGGGATTTCGGTTTCCCGTTTTACTCCACGACGAAGAAAGGGCTCGAGGTGGAGGTTCTTTTGGTGGAGATGATCCTGCATATCGACCGAGACCCTGTCAAGGGAACCACCTATGAGCGTCTCACGCTGAGCCCTGGCTCAGATGATCAGAGGTTCTTTGAAGACATACGTGTCGCTTGCGACATCAGATTCTCGCACTACTCCCAGTGGGCGGTTGGCATCCTTAATTATCAGACGGATGGGACTGGTGAGCGTGGTGGGATGGGGGAGCTGGAAACGATGACGACGTATGTCGGTTTTTTTCTCGGCACTGGAATTTACAGTCCCTATGGGAAATGGGAGAAGGTCGATACAGGAGAGGTCGTTAGCGTTCGTACCAAAGACTTTACTAGGAGAAGGTTAACAACTTTGTGGCTGTGACGGGAACCAGGGATGGGAACAGGAGGATTGTAATCACGATCTTTGTACTAACATACCTCAACGGAAATTTGACAATGGCCTGGGCCACTGCCCGCCCTGCTTAAGTTCCTGCTGGATCTTGCTCGTCTGTCTGGAAAGGGTTGTGGTTTATCTAACGTCAGGGCAGACAACCTTCCGGTATCAAAACTTCAGAGGTAAATTAAATGAGCATGATGCGCGTCACGATGACACAGCCCCACCACGCACGACAACTTACCCCGCGTTCAGGACCCATTATGACAACATTATGAGGTCATTTTCTTTTAGCCCCACGCAGGCCGCGCTCAATTCACGAGCAGTTAACATAGCATCACCCACTACATACAACACGATTACCGTAGCACGACATTACTGTCTAACAAAGGGCCTTAAGCCCTATAAACGAGGATTCAAAAAAAAAAAAAAAAAAAAAAAACGATGACACAGGAAATGAATCCACTGACCGCGCCCGTGCCCGGCTTCCGTCCGAGAACAGCACCTCGGCTGCCCTGTCCAGAGATCAAGCTTTCAAGCTTCAAGCTTCTAACCCACGCCGCAAGAGTTCACCAGTGCATCTGCCAACGAAAGTGTGGAAAACCATGGGTCGGACTCGGACCCTGGATCAGCCTGCAAAAACCATCGTCAAAAACATTACGTTTTCAGCTGTTTTCAGGCTGCCCGACAGATGTGGAGTCATCTTGTGCTAAGTAGACTCCAGCAGAAAAACGAAGGTGGCGATGCCCTCGGTTAAGGAGCTCGTCGAAGGACTCTGACATAATCCACAAGAGCACATCATAGCCTCTTCATAGCACGTAGCAAGCTCTATCAGCGGGATCTCATCCTTGGCGACAGTGATTCCCCGCTGGAGTGTGCCAGGCGCAGCAGATGATCAAGTAGGCGAGCGCATCGATACGCAGATTGAAAACCCGCCCTCTGGAAACGGATCGGGGGGAGAGGGACGGGGAATTTGTCCAGTCAGATGGCACTGTCTCTCGCATTCTATTCCCATCAATTAAATGTACCGCAGTCCATCCCGAGTGGAAAACATCAACTTTTACTCTTCCGACGGGTCGATGTCTTCGTCCAACATAATCTCAATTCCTTGTTCTCTTGCAGCTTCGATGGCCGACCTCTGTTTTCTCTCTGCGAACCCCAGGATCGACTCGAGAATGTCTATTTGTCCTGGGAGAACATCACGTTAGCGAGTCGATGGACAAATACAGCGGCACACACACATACCCGCTATGTAGTGTTCCAGCATGACCTTGACCGCTGGACGGATATCATCAGTATCTCGCACGTCTTCGACGGTTTTCATCTTGTCCAGTTTCGCCTCGACCATATTTGACAATTCGTCCGCCGTTGCAAGATCGCGCTCAATGTCGAACTCGAATTCACTCTTAGGGAGCATGCCCCGAACTTCGGACCAAAGACCATCGATATTGGAGGCATTTCTTCCGACATCCCATTTTTGCGCTGAACCGCCGAGTTGAAGTGTGATTTTATCCTCAGGATTTTCGGGAAGAGAGAAGCCGTATCCGAGTATGAGCTCGTCGTTCGGTTTGGGGCCGTAGTTGTTGAATACCTCTTCGAGGACTGCTTTTGGGGACGGTTCCGAGACGGATTCGGACTTGGGATGTACGAGGATCGATACTGTGTTCGAAGTGCTTGTCATAGTTGTCATTGAATCTTTGGCGGTGTCTTGACAGGAAACGACCCATGAGACGGCTTGTCCACGCTTGTGGTTCAAGAACTCAACGCCAGGAATGAGCACTGTGTACGTCGACGCTGATGCGACGAGCGAGGGATTGGGAGATAGGATGGAGGAAGGGAATGCGCGTGATGACAGATGGGTCGAGGTGGTCAAGTAAATTTCCCTAGGTTCCTTGAATCGGTCAATGGGGTCAATATGCAGAACAAGGCGTTACGAACCAGGTGAACGCTTCACCCCAGGTCTGATTGGCGCGCTGCACGAGGGACTGACATTGCGTCCATGCCGCACGCCAATCACGGATCCGATCTAGGGTTGCGCCATACAAATTTGTGCCCTTCAGGATCTCGAGCTCACGTTGGGTGAACTGAAGCGGCGTGGTGAGTTTCTCGGTGGGGGGAAGACACTTGATGTAGGGAAGGTGTCGCAAGACCTCTGGTGCGCTAGACGGACAAAAGAAAACGTGAACGGAGTACGGGAAAGAGAGCGATCATGTTCGACCTTTGTTCCGAAAACAGCTGGTGGAGGGACAGATATGAGCAGATCAGCTGTCTTTCGGACCAAGAGTCGAGGGAGGAATGGGCATCGGGACCGAGAAGGGTTCGGAGAGCGTGCAAAGAGATGTCCTTGGTGATAATCAGGGAAAATGGACATGTTACGATCGTCGTGTCCTCGCTGATCCTGGGTGCGAGGACCGATATGCCGTATGGACCTGTCGACAGAGATCAGACGCGATTGGAATCGAGAACATACAAATGGACCTTCGGATTCGAGGACAACGGAAGGGTGGAATGATCCTCCACGTGCAGTGAACCAGGACTGGAACGAGGACAAGTGGCTCATCTTGTCATAGGTCGGTAGGTTAGATCATTGGCATAGTTTTGGTAATGGACTACTACCACTAGTAGATGTAGACTAATAGTAAGTAGTACTAGTAGCGCAGCGGTTGTGCTTTTGGCTTGTTTACGTGTTGGCCAATCCGTCTCATCCCACCCTCACCCGGCCTCACTCTCCCTGCGGTCCCGCAGCAACGACTTCTATTGCCCTCGTCGCCCACCATGGCCCCGTCGAACACCGAGCAAAGCTTTAGAAACAACCTCTCTCAATTCCGGTGGTCTCGCGGAGTAACAGACGACTCTCAGCAAACCCAGCCTGTACAGTCCCAAGGGTCAAATTCATTCTCCCGCTTCTACAACGCCGTCGCAGGGGACTACATACCTCTCCGATCCGGAGAACGGTCAAACGAGGACGAAGCTTGGTTTGCACTCTCGCGCTGGGAGAGGTATGTCCACATCTCGTCTCACATCGTTTCGCGTCGGTGCTGGTGTCCCTCTTGCTGATCCCGACGTTCCACCTAGATTGCTTGGATTCGGAGCATGCCTGATCGGGGCGTGCGTATGCTTCTTCTTCGCGTTCCTCGGCCTACCTTGGCTCGCAATACGCCCAGCAAAGTTTGCCCTCGCGTTCAGGTTCGTCCCTGCGTCCCTGCCCGTCCCTCGTGCCTAAGGTCTGTCATTAGCCTAGGGAGTCTCCTCGTCATGGTCGGGTAAGCTTCTCATGACCGCCTGCCATTCATCCCATTCGTTGACATCACCGGAAACGATAGTTTCTCTGTCCTCATCGGACCCATAAATCACATGAAACATCTCATCTCGAAAGAACGACTACCATTCTCCGCTGTCTATTTCTCCAGCTTGGGTCTCACCCTATACTTTGCTCTCGGGGTAAGCTTCACCCATCAGTGACAGCAATGGGCGTGAAATGACGTTCCCTTTTGATTTCAGGCGAAATCCTACCTAGGCTCTCTTCTGGCCGGCATAGTACAGGTCGTTGCTTTAGTGGCCTACGTGCTTGCGTACTTCCCAGGAGGCACCCAGACGCTCCGTGTCGGTGGTCAGATCGCCCTTCGCGGTGCAGGCAGCCTCCTTCCCATATAATTCAACCCCTCACGTGTACTAGTCCTCACCATCGTCACACCGTCGAACCCTTTGCTACCTATTTATCCGTCTGTTTGTTTTCAATCCCACATACTTGGAGAACTCTGAATCTGAACACGAAAGCCCGAACACATGTAAGAAAGAGCTACATTAATCATCGTGCGTGGAGTTATAGATCCTCTCTTTTGGAATACACCGCGCTGGTGCTTGTAACACTACCCTCCTTATTCTAACAAAAGGTCATGTAGTCCCACAGTGTCTCTCAATCTGCGGGACATGATCTCTATGTACCCTTGGTATGACTGCCACTCGCGACCGATGGTCTCGGCGGTCTGCCGTCGCCATGAGATGCTGTCACCCATCAAACGTTGAATCACTCACCAAATCGAGGTTCGATATCCTGGTCAGAGACCCCGCTAGCCGCTTGCCCGCCTCTCCCTTGAACGTGTTCACATCAAGCGTGGGCAACAAACGCATCGACGTTCTCAAATTCGCGGGCGTAGGCATGACAGGATACGATGGGTCGGTCTCCGCGTAACTTGCCAAATGTCTCCAGAGCAACAAGAGGAGCATCTCGGACGTGCCTAGTCACGCGAGTAAAAACGATCAGTCTACATCATCACGCGATGAAGGACGATGACTTACCAAGAACGGTCTTCACTTCGTCTTGGAACTCGTTCTTGAGTCGTTGATATTCTTGATGGATCAACGATCGCTTTTGGTTGATGTCGAGGTCTTGCAAGAACGCAGGGTCTGAGATGCTGACGATCTGCGGTGAACAAGTGTTCAGAATCGCGCGCAAATTGTAGGTGCACGAGACACGCACCTCTTGGATATTGTCAACCCGAATGTGATCTCGCGAGGACAGCTCCGCCGAAATATCCGCAATCTGTTTCAGCGTCGCGGCGAGATCATCGCACAGCCCATTGAGCGCCTCGATAGCATCGCCCACAGTCGGGATCGTCGCTAGAGTCACAAAAGAACTCGGGGGTCAGCAACGGCCCTTTGTTCCCGCGCACCATCAAACGCTCACCTATCACGCGTGGCGGACGTTCGTCGTGTCTCGGCACCGACAACACAGGAGAAAGCACCAGCGTGATCTCTGGCTCCGTAAAATCGCTCGCGGCACCCAGATACTCGATCACGGCTTTGCGTAGGAGCAACTCTTGTCGTCGAACTTGCACGTCAAACTTGGTCTCTGACTGATGTCCAGGAGCAAACACGCTAGCGAGCGCGATCTCGCTCTCGGTCTGAGGCCGAACAGATTGACTCCATCGACCATCCCCGAGACACCGAGCTGCAAGCCCGAGAATCGCGCCGTGTATCCCACCAAAGCCGGTATTCATCGACATCTTGGGCGGGAAAAAAAAAGTCAGTGTCCTGGAGGGGTATGGGACAGCGTGAACGGTATTACCAGCTCAGACTTGGGAACGAGAGGAAGAAGACTTCCACTGAGAGAGACGAGCAGATGGATCTCTTCGATATACCCCAGCGCGACCTCCTCGCTATCATTCTTGAGCATGATGATGATCGTGTCTCTATGGTTCGACAAAAACTCTAGAGCCTACACGAGGAACGTACTTGTCAGCACCTCCATCCGAGAAGTATATACTTCACTCTATCCACGAACCTGGTGGTTTGCGGTCGTATGCTTCGCGCCCAACGAAGCAAGCACGGCCACGACCAATTGCAACGCTGGCATGAACAATTGATGATACCGCTGGATCGCAGATGGCAAGAACGAATCTTGATCTAGTGAGATTTCAGCACTCGGCAGGACAATCACAACGTGGACGCGACGTTACCCATGAACGACTGATCCTCCTCGGGTCTCGTGTCCAAAAACTCGCGTTGGGACAGGATGGGCAGAATCTGCGACTCGAGCAATCGCTCCGCACCCGGTCTCGTCTGTGCCATCCGCGCGAACAACGACATCTTCGCCTCATACACATACAAAGGGTTCAAGTCATCTATCACCCGAGAAAACCCTCGATTCAGTTCCACGAACCAACACGGAGAGAGGAAGCAAAAAAAAAACGCACCAGGATCAGGTTTCAACACATGCTGCAAGTGCACCTCCGCCTCCTTCAACCCCCTCACGAAATTTGACAACACCCCATACCGTACGAGCGTCGACAACAATGCGCGTGACTTGTCAGCTCTGCAGAGATGCGCGAGCGAGTCGAGGAGCATGAACGCGACCGTCTTCCACACCTCCGACCCATCGATCGCGTCCCGTGCAATCGTGCTCACCAATCGATCCTGAACGTTCTTCATCACGGATAACGTGCCTGCCTCGAGTGCGGATGCACGTCCACCCGGCGTCGGCGTCGAACGCGCAGACCCCCCGTGACTGTCGGCAAGGGAGAGCTCATCCCGAGAGCTGAGCGCCGATATCGAAAGTGCCATAGAACGCCTGCCAAAAGTCTCCACGGCGCCTTCCACCTCTTGACTCCCATCGTCCGCAGAAACCAGATGCAAATAGTTGATGAGGCACGCGTACAGGTTCCCGCGAACCAGCTCCGAGCGATTATTGTCCAATATACACTCCAGCAAACTTCGAAGGAGCGCATACAACCGTTCCGTGGGCAACGACCCTGCTTCGACGTCTCCCCCAGCAGATTGGAGCATCACCTGGTGTCTTCTATCCTCCCTCAACTTCGTGATCGTGGACAGAATCGCCTCGGAGAGCAAGATCGCGGTCGACTCTTGAACGTCGGAATGCACGATCCCGGGGAGGACGTGTAAGAGGTCGAACAACATGTTTTCCCTTCGGTCGTGTGGGAGTCGGTTGAAACATTTGGTGAGTGTCATGTCGAGTAGACGGCGCCACGCCTCGTAGCCTGTCGCGACCGCGTAAGACACCTCCCTCCTATGGTTCTCAATCGCACAGCTCTCCAGGATATACGCCGTCTCTGCGTTGAGTTTCTCCGCCTGGGCCGTCGTCGAGATCCGTCCCTGGTTATGCAAGGTCCGACACGCAGCTGTCAAAAGCGACAACAATGCCGTGCGATCCACCACTTCGCACCCTGTCGCATCCACACGGACACACCCATGCAAATTGAGCGACGCCAAGAACTCCAGATCAATGGACGTCGTCGAAAGCGAGTCCGACCAGTCGAAACTCAACGACTGCACGAACTCGATGATCCGTAGATGCGACTGGCCCATCTCCCTGAACGGCTGAAGCGTCATCCCAAAGGCTTCCTCCCAATCATACTCGCCACTGTCTTGAATGTTATCCGTGCCGAAAAGGATTTGTAGCATCTCGAGAACGCCCTTGTGGTGTCCCTTGTTCGTCAGCACATGGAGGTCCAACGCGGCAAGGTCGAGGATCCGAGACCGAAGACCTAGGAACGCGCGTAACGTCGACACGCTCGTCAACACGCGCGACCCGTCATGATACATCACCTCGATGAACGGCTCCTGTGCTACCTCTGGGACTTTCCAAGGAATCACCGCCAAATGACGCGCGAAGAAATCTTCCCTCGTGCGTAGGTACCGCATCGTCGCTTCTGACGTACGCGGGTGGACGCAGAGTTGATGAATGATTCGATAACACCGCTCGCTGAGAGCAGGTAAGATGTTGAACAATGGCTCCGCTTGAACCGCCGTCTTCTTCTGCCTCTCTTTCTCTTTACCCTTGGCCCTCATCCTCGGAACTCCCGTGTTAACGAGATCGAGAATGATGTGTGCACACGTGCGGCGAGCACCCATTGCATGAGGATCTTGAATCTGGTGCTCGCTTTCTGGACCACCAAAGAGCAAGAAATGCCCAATGTTTGGGTACGAAGTCCCAGGTTCCGTGTTGCGAATGAGGAGATCGAGAATAGCAAGTCGAATGGCTTGGTCGAGTGGGTCTTGCGTCTCCCTGTCTGCAGCACCTGCGCCTGTAATATGCTCCGCAGTGGTTTCCGCTTCTTCGACGTCATCCAGGGACTCGACATCCAGCAATTGTCTGAACCCACTGAGAATGCGTTCAGAGTCGGGACTGCGCTCGATAAGCGTGACGACGCTCGTGATGGACGACGACGCAGATAGTTGGGAGATGATATTGACAGCGAGCAGGACGAGTTCCGGGTAAGCTGGGTAAACGACGTATGCTGCGATAGCAGGGATGTATCTCGTCCCATACGTCAGCGCCTGATCGAAGCGAGTGTAGAACGACCGCGAGTGAGTGCTCCCTACAAACGGCGCGCTATCGAACTCGGAAAGAATGGGCACGAGGACGTCGAGGAAGATATCCTGGATCTCCAGCACGCGCTGAATGATCCGGAGTACGCGGACGATCGTAAGCAGGAAATAGGGTTCTTCAGACGGAAGCTCCCGCTCAAAACCTTCGATACCGTCGACGATGTAAGAAAGAATGGCGGCTTGAAGCGGAGAGTTGGTGAGTAGACGAGTGAGCACCTCGAAGCCGGGATGAATGAGCAAGGGGATGACCGTCTCTCTCTTCAGGGTGCCATCCTCGCCACCTCTGATTAGGTTCTCGATTTCCCAACCTGCCAGAGCCCGCTCGACGAACTTGAGACAAAGATCGTTCATCCGCCACCTTTCTGTGTGTCTTGCGTATTCTCGTCGAGGCAACCCCGCAAACACATTATCCACCACGAAGCTGACGTACGGACCGACGCCAGGGAGACGATATGGCTGACCCAGCGACTCTGGAATCGTATTAAGCGGCTCCGCATCCGCCAAAAGACTCCTTGGAGAAAGCCTCTTTGGGGTGTGCAACAACGTAGCAAGCAGGTTAAGGAAAGGAATCGTCGCAGGATAGAGCTTGTACACCGCTTCCACTTCGTCCAACTCCACTTCGACGCCCTTGACAGGTGGTAACACAACGCCTGCGCCGACCGACCGTCCGGATACGGCCGCGCGTACGTTGATCACCTCCAGCCTCTCCATGAGCGTCCACACGCTCTTGCAAATATCAACCCCAACAGCTCCCGCCCCAGGTTCACAAAACGCAGCGAGCGTGTCGAATATTGCGCCTTTCAGCTCGAGCGGAACACCAAGGGGGACGAGGGACACGAGGGTAGGAATAGCGCGAAATTGCGTGTTGGAGGAGATGGCTAGGCGTACAGCGATGGAACTTGTCACGACGGTGGAGAGGAGGTGGAGGAAAGATTGGGCAAGGAGGACGTCCTTTGGTCCGATGGCGATGTGTTGAGGGGGTTGTTGAGAGGGCGGTTGTGGTTGAGAGACACCGAGAGAACCGAAGCCGCCAAATGAGGCTGTGAGTGATTGCTGAGGAGGCTGGCTCGCGCGGGAACTGGGAGCAGGCGTAGCCCATGACTCGAGAAGGGCAAACATCATGGACCATGATATCGAGGGGCCGGCGTTGTAGGAAGATGAGGAAGTGGGTAGGCTGCTTCCCGGAACAACCTCCCCACCACCGCGAGCGAGGAAATTGTATGCCAGTTCGCTGCATTGCTGACCCTTTGCCAGACCTGCAAGCATATCGTACAGCGCCATCGTCATGTTGACATCGCGAACTTGAGTAGACCACACTGCCCATTGCAAGAACTGCGGTAGTTTCCCCGTGGACATCTCTGTGATTTCCATGTATGATAGGCGACCCTGCTCGCCGAGTGGTGTGGCACCCCAGAATTGAAGCGCACGTTCAGGCGGGAGGGACGTATAGAGGATGCCGATCAGCGAGTACAGCATGGCAACATCGTTCCGCGGTGCAGCTTGCCCCTCAGCCTCACCGCTGACAGTCGCAGTAGACCTGAACATCCTCGACCTATCCGTCCGAACGCTCGCAAGTACGTCCTCTTGCCTCTGCTTGATCTTCCTCAACTCCGAGCTGGCATACGCGATCAGCGACCTGACGAGTACATCGCACATATTGAGCACCGCAAGCTTGAATTCGTCGGAAAGTGGTTCTTTGAGCTGTTGTTCTTGTTGTTCTGGAACCAGTTGGACGAACTGGGCAAACGAACTTATAGGCGAGCTGTACGTGCGTCTCTGGAGTTGGATCAGGGAAGCGGCGAGATACTTGAACGCGTCGCCCTGAACGGCATTCCATATCTGAGATTCGAGCTCTTCGGTCTTGAAACCCTCTTGGTTTTCCAAAGTGGGGTCGCGATGTCTCGTTTCAGTCATGAAGAGTGTCCACTTGAGCATGATCGTCGCCTTCAAGCCAGGTTCCTTCCAATTTGCAGCGGGAGCGAGCTGACGCTTCATATATGCGATCGTACCCTTGTCGGTTGCGAGGTTTTTGCGGACTTTCCCTGCAAATGATTGAGGGTCTGCGGGATCAAAGGCGGCGAGGGTGGCGGCGAGCATGTAAAACGTCACGGGATCGTTTGGATTGGCTGCGAGCCAATCTATTGATTTTTGAACCTCGGTCGGTGAGAAGTACCCTAGACGGGCGATTTGGTAGTACACGATGGATAAATAGCGTCGTTCATACTTGAGTGAGTCGTAGCGGGCGGTGAGGATGTCGTGTCCGAGCAAGGGTTGTGAACCTAAAGAAGCGTGTGAGCAGGACGGCTACCTGTATTATGGAGGAAGCTGTTATGCACCTGGACCAGAAGGTGGGACGGTGTTACTTTGTGCGTTCTGTCTCGATATTTGGGCTTGCATGATAGTTGCGCCGAGTGCCTCTATGTCGCTGAAGATACGCGAGGCAAGGGAGACGTCTCTTCCAGCGACCTTTGTTGCAGGGACCAGCTCCTGTCTGACGAACGCCTCGAGACGGAGATATAGTCTTGGGGCATCTGGTAGCTGTGCCAGTTCGACGGCCTCGAACAAATACCGCAAACAGTCGACGAGGTGGCGTCGTCTTTGATGAAACTCGAGTATAGTTGCCTCGATAGAGTTGACTGGACCGATATTTGGGCTGTCTGACATGACGGAGTGAAGTATGCTCGCGATGTACTTTTCTGAGCACCTGAGGTGGTTCGCGATGAATATGACTTGTTGCGCAAAGTCTGCATTGACAGCGAGAGACCGTCCATTGATGGTGATCTTTCCTGCACGCGCTCGTGAGTGCAACTGAGAGACGGTGAGAGAGAAGAGCGACTGACCCGACTGTAGTTCGCGCTGTTCTTGTTGTGATGACTGCCCTACGTCGAACAAGTCTCTGAGACGAGTTTTGTTGATGATGAGGTCGTCGAATAGCTCCTGCTCGCCATGGCCGTGAGCTGCGAGTGTCGCTGCCAACACTGACCTGAGCGCGGTGACCGACTCCATCGTCGACTGTCGTTGAGTACGACCACCCGAGTGGCCACTCTCGCGTCGAAGAGCCGTGTGAATGTTCTTCCATAAACAGATACCGTGGTCGCGTCGCGTTGTCCTCCTCGACTCAGTCCCAGGCTCGTCGACAATTCCCCTACACCCACCAGCGACGTTGACCCGTATAATATCGTTCTACAATGTCCGAGATAGTGTACAGACAGTATATAGGCGAATCAGATTTACCTCACATCATGTCCTTGGTACAGAGTGAACTCAGCGAACCCTATGTCATATACACCTATCGATATTTCCTCCACCAATGGTCCGTTATTTCCCCCTCCTCTCTATCCATCCATTTCACTCACAATGTCCATATTACAGGCCACAGCTCGCTTTCCTGGTGCGTTTCGCGTCCATTTGAGGCGTCGTACGACTCATATCTCGTCCTACAGGCCATACCGGCTGGCTCGTCGGTTCCAGTAGGTGTCATCGTGTGCAAGCAGAGTATGCACAAGCACATCTCCAACAGAGGGTATATCGCCATGCTCAGCGTTAACAAAAACTGGCGAAAACGCGGCGTCGGTGAGTATCTCCCTCCATCGACCCTATTCGCTTCCCCCTTACCCTCGACCCACGTGTCACAGCCAGCACACTCGTCCGTCGCTCGATCGACGTCATGAAGCGAAACGGCGTTAACGAGGTACGTCCCTAATTTCCCCCCACACGACCCCCCTCCATCGACCTCATCCTCGATCAGGTCGCCCTCGAAACAGAATTCGATAACATCCCCGCTCTCTCACTCTACGAATCTCTCGGTTTCATACGAGAGAAACGTCTATACCGATTCTATCTCAACGGGAAAGATGCTTTCCGTCTCGTCCTCTCCATCCCTCCCGACCCAGACCAGACCTCCCCTTATTCCCGCCGCTTACCCATCAGAGGTCTACTCCCCTCTTATCCCATCGACGATGACGACGACGATTGATTGAATTGTTCGTCCCTTGCGGTCTGGATCTTACCACTTATGCACACGCCATAACACGCCTCTCCCACGATTGCCATACGCGTTATACAATACCACGTCGTCCGGAATGTTACATATAGGTTTTATAATTTTTTGCTTCCCTCTCGGCCTCGGAACGTAATCCCACATTCTTCCCTTCTCACGATCTCTCCATTTCCCCTCTTTTTGTTCTTTCTAGACACACTCGGGCGCTATGCACCTCTGGTCGCGGCATCCTACTTGGTATTCTTTTTGGTTTCTTGGTTTCTTGTTCCTGCACCGCTCTCCTCACCTAGTTGTACATTATATTTCGGTACAGGTACTCTCCAAGTGTAGTATTGTGTGCAAGCTGTTCAAAATGGATTGTTTTCGAGTTACATCAATGAGTGCTCTCGATACGCGTCTCCATTAACGGCTCGTATCACACATGGCAATAGTCTCGAACCAGACGTTCTAGGAACCGGGAAGCTTCTGGGAATCGACCAAAACGGCTGGATCGAGACTAACATAGCAAGGGAACAAGACTCAATCAAATCACTCAAAACTCAATCACCCTCTCAAAATGACCCAAAACTATGCTTCCTCTAATTTATATATTCGTACCCGCTACACTTCTGGATTGTCTGGGAGTGAGCAAGGAAATAATAACAAAGAACAGTCGATTATCAACGCTATGCCCTTTATAGCTCGTCATGCTCGTAATATGGCTCATCGTCATCATCCGCACTAGGACCAGACCCAGAGGAAGCGTAGAGCTTGCTCGTGATAGGGCTGACAACGCTCTGGATCTCGGCCAGCTTCTCTTCGAGGTCCTCAGTACCCGCAGTCTGTCCATTCTCATCGATCCACTCCGTCGCCTCCTTGATCGCGGCGAGGATCGTCTTCTTGTCATCATCGTCGAGCTTGCCACCGAGACCTGTTTGGTCAGCGAGTTGTGACTTGAGCCCGAAGACGAAGGAAGAGAGCGAGTTGAGCGATTCGATACGCTTGCGGTTGGCTTCATCCTCAGATGCGAACTCCTCGGCCTCACGAACCATGCGTTCAATGTCTTCCTTGGAGAGACGGCCCTTCTCGTTGGTAATGGTGATCGACTCCGATTTACCACTAACTCAATGTTAGTTGCTGATCAATGATGCCCTTGATTAAAGGCCACTCACGTTCCCTTGTCAGAGGCACCAACTTTCATGATACCGTTGGCATCAATCTCGAAAGAGACCTCAATCTGAGGAACACCACGGGGTGCAGGGGGAATACTGGAGAGCTCAAACTTGCCAAGAAGGTTGTTGTCCTTGGTCAAAGAACGTTCACCCTCGTAGACTTGGATGAGGACAGTAGGCTGGTTGTCAGCGGCAGTCGAGAAACTGTATAGAGATCAGTTGGCGATTCGAGATACACAGCTATCTTGCAACTCACATCTGCGACTTGCGAGTGGGAATGACGGTGTTACGCGGAATGAGCTTGGTGAAGACACCACCAGTGGTCTCAATGCCGAGGGTCAAGGGGCACACATCAACAAGGACGACATCCTCAGTTCCCTGCTCTCCGGAGAGAATACCACCCTGCACAGCAGCACCGTAGGCAACAGCCTCATCAGGGTTGATACCCTTAGAGGGCTCCTTGCCGTTGAAGTACTCCTTCAGGAGCTGCTGGACCTTGGGGATACGAGTAGAACCACCAACAAGAACGACCTATCACGAGGTATTCAGTATCACCACAAGACATAGAGTTAAATGCACGCACCTCGTCGATGTCCTCCTTCTTGACATTGGCATCCTTGAGAACCTGCTCGACTGGCTTCATGGTCTTGCGGAAAAGATCCATGTTAAGCTCCTCGAACTTCGCGCGGGTAAGAGTCTCCGATAAATCGTTACCATCCTCAAAGGACTCAATTTCGATGCGAGTGGACTGTTGGCTAGACAAAGTACGCTTGGCCTTCTCAACCTCACGCTTCAACTTGCCCATGGCGCGCAAGTTGGTGGTGACGTCGGTACCGGTCTTCTTCTTGTAGAGCTTGACGAAGTAGTCGATGACCCGATTGTCGAAATCCTCACCACCAAGGTGAGTATCACCAGCGGTTGCAAGGACCTCGAAGACACCGTCGTCGATGGAAAGAAGGGAGACATCGAAGGTACCACCACCGAGATCGTAGACGATGATTTGGGATTCGCCTGCGCCCTTGTTCAGACCGTAGGCGATGGCGGCAGCGGTGGGCTCGTTGATGATACGGAGAACCTGGAGACCAGCGATAGTACCAGCATCCTTGGTTGCCTGACGCTGAGCGTCGTTGAAGTCTAGTTCATCTGTGAGATTGGTGCAGTCCTGTTACCACGACCAACTTACATGCAGGGACCGTGACAACAGCGTGGGTGACCTTCTCACCGAGGTAAGCCTCGGCAGTCTCCTTCATCTTCGTCAAAACCATGGCACTGACTTCCTCAGGGGTCTGGAGAAAAGCATGCAGTAAGCTTCCCATGCTAAATGAAAGGAGTAAATGGTGGGGCTCACGAAGTCTCGCGTCTCGCTCTTGTAGTTGACTTGGATAACAGGCTTTCCACTCCTGTCAACCACGTCGAAGGGCCAGTGCTTCATATCTCGCTTAAGTTCTTGGTCATCCATCTTGCGACCGATGAGACGCTTCGCATCAAAGACAGTGTTTTTGGGGTTGGAATGGAAGGCGTTCTTGGCAGAGTCTCCCACCCTGCGAAAATTTTAGGACGAACCAGTGACCAAGAGATACATAGCTTACATCCGTTCGTCATCAGTGAAGCTGACCCAAGAAGGCGTTATACGGTGACCCTGGTCGTTGGCAATAATTTCCACACGACCACCTCGCTGGACACTGTGGGAATGATTAGCGACAAGGGACTCGAATGTGGTCCAAGGTGCACATACCCAACACATGAATAACTGAGCAAGTGAATGAAAGGTCAGTTACACAGAACGTATCGAAGCCACTCAAACGTACGTAGTTCCCAAATCTGCAACAGGCGGAGTGTCAGGCTAGTTCCGCTGGGATGCTCAGAAAGCACGTACCGATACCGATGACAGTCCCATACTCGCTCTTCTTGCTAGCGTCTTGTGCGAACGCGGTAGGGCACAAACAAATAATTGCGAGGAAGGCGAGAATAACAAGGGAAAGAGAGGACGCCATGCGGCGTGACTTTGCGCGCGATGGACAGCGTGGACTGGTCATCGCTGTGGACGACGTTGAGGATGAGGGGAAGAAGTTGTAGAGAAAGAAGGAAACGGACCCGGACTTTATATTACTCGCTCAATGCCACGTACTTGCAGAAAATCGACAAGGACACGTCAACACTTGCAACTTTCCACGGTCACATGACAGTGGCTGTGCTAGCACTAACTGTGTGTCAGACAAGTGTCAGAACAACAAAGTTGCTTGGATTGCCGGACGATGCGACTCAACAGTGTTGCAGCGGTACTGCATTGCCGGAGCTCGACGCCCACGACGACGTGGACAACCGCAATGGATCAACGTTGCTGTGGTATTAGAACACGTTGATGCCACGACTTTTTATGATATACGAGGTGGATTAGCCATCATTCCCATCGCAAAGCAAGTGAAATGCCCCGGCACAATGTATGTGAATTCCCCTATTGCTCCCTATCTCCGCTGCAAGTGTTTCTACATTTAAACTTCAGTCTGAAGTCTTACCTCGTGTGACCAGAGTAATTTTATCACCATCACTGTCATCATCCATGTGAGCTCAGAGTTGCCAAGTTGCTAGAAATCGAAATCACTTTGAGCTGTGATCTCGCTACGTAAGTACTAGTCGAGTCCAAGGTCGAGTCTCGTCCCTTTGCGTTCAGTCGGTTTTGAGCTGAATACGTCCGTTAATACCCGGCAAAGAGCCAATTCTGGTTGGTCCAGGTTCGACATGATTGCAATGCTGCCAGTTACATCATGAAAGAGCCTCGGCCTCGTTCAGTGACTCTTGGGGTTGCACCCACCAAAAAACCAACCAAGTATACCAACTTGCGAAGTTGAACGAACAGATGAAATGTAACGGTTGCCAGTGACAGGGACACAGACTGACCGGGGCTAGAAAGACTTATCGTGCATGCCTGACCTTATCAAGCCAAGCCGGATATGCTCGCTTCTTCCCACCGCGTGGGCGTCATGGGAAGTCATGATGGCCCGATAGTATAAAAGCCATGCTTCTACCGGATGGACTTCGTTTCGAGCTCTTGCCCCCCGCCTTCCCGCTTCTAATCGTCCGGGTTGTACGGATACACCAACCACGAAAATGGCGACCAGGCAAGCAACTGAAAGGGCTGACGAGGCACTCCTCGCAGAGCTTGGGTACAAGCAGGAATTCAAAAGAGCCTTCACTCCATTAGAAGTGCGTAGATAACCCCGTTACCAAGCCAGACGTCGACTGACAACCTTCATAGGTATTCGGTATAGCCTTCAGCGTCGTTGGTCTGCTTCCATCGATCGCGTGAGTTCAATCCGACTTCCACACAGCAGAGGGCTGACTACCTTATCGACCTCCAGCGCGGTCCTCACTTACTCCATTCCGAATGGTGGTCCTTCTGCAATGGTCTGGGGAGTACGTGCGGTCCTGTTACTTGTCCAGATACGGTCACCGGCTATTTCCCCCCAATCTTCGGTGTCCTGATAAGCGGAAGTTCCGCTATTTGTTCTTTGCTGTTTCCTCGATCCCCTTTCGTCAAGCACTGTGCTGATATATTTGTTTAATCCAGTGGGCGGTTGCGAGTTTTTTCATCCTCTGTGTCGGGTTGTCTATGGCGGAGCTTGCTTCCGCAGCACCTACTTCCGGCGGAGTGAGTCAGGCCTCCGCACTTGTCGCAATCCGGGGAGGCCACTAACAAGGTCATAGCTTTACTTCTGGACTTACTCCCTTTCATCTCCTCGTTGGCGAAATCTGCTCTGTTGGATCGTCGGATGTATGCTCAACTCGTTGCCATGACCCTCACGCTACTTACACACCATCCTATCAGATGCAAATACGATTGGTTCTATATCAGCCGTCGGTGAGTAATTATCTTCTTTCCTCCCTTTTTTTTCATGTGAGATCAACTGACGCTACAATATTTATTCTGATTTGGCACCCCTGATCAGCGTCCATTGACTGGGGGTGTGCTGTCCAAATTGCTGCAGCTGCTAGTATTGCCAACCAGAACTTTGTTGCCACAGCAGCTCAAACTTTGTGCGTCCCAATTTGCCTTCCTCTGTTATCTCTGTTATCTACGTCTCGGTGCTCCTTTCGCTGACATCCATACAGCGGGATCTATGTTGCCGTCCTCTTCTCCCATGGTGTAGTATGCTCTCTTGGCACTGCCGTTCTCGCAAGACTGCAGAACGTCTCCATCATCCTTAATCTGCTGTGAGTATTGTCATCTCGTCCCTACTTTGGTTACAATCGGCACTCTGCTGCGTCTCGCTGATATGGTGATTGTGGATCTTACATGGAGCAGCTACTTTCTCGTGTCCGAACACTAACTCCGTGTTGTCCACAGCCTCTGCTTTGCCGTCATTGTCGCTCTCCCGGCTGCGACCCCAAAAGAATCTATGAATAGCGCCAGTTTTGCGCTCGGGAATTTTACTGATTGTTCGTTTTTGATTTTTGTTCCTCGTCTATGTCTCAACTCCCTCTCTAGTCAATGGCTGGTCAAGTGGCTATGCCTTCATCCTCTCCTTCCTTGCGCCTCTCTGGACGATCTGTATGTCATCCCCTTCCACACTGGTTTCTCCTGAGGTAGATCATTAACCACAGCCATCCAATCGACTAGGTTCGTTTGATTCGAGCGTACATATTAGTGAAGAAGCTGCAAATGCGGCTACTGCTGTACCTTGGGCGATCGTAAGGCTAATCCTTGTACCGCGGGATGTTGACTGACGTGTGTGACAGGTAGGAGCAATCGCCATTTCCGGCGTCCTAGGTTGGGGTGCGCACCCTCATATGACTCACTGTCCTAGGTTTATGACTTTTGTATGATCCCTCTAGCTATCAACATTTCGCTTGCGTTTTGTATGGGAAGCGACCTGCAGAGCCTCGTCAATAGCCCTCAGCCCATGTCCTTGATCTTCCTGAACAGCTTCGGACAAAAGGGCACACTTGCCGTTTGGTCCTTCGTTGTCCTTGGACAGTAAGTTGTCGATCGATCAGTAGATTCACATTCTTACGTTGTCATCCATTACTAGATATATGATGGGGTCCAGCATGGTAAGTACTTACTTTGCAATTCGGAAGTGTATGGGCCAACACTTTCCTTAGGTTCTTGCTGCCTCTCGTCAATCTTTTGCGTTCTCCCGCGATGGTGCCCTCCCATTCTCGAGTATTCTGTACCGCATGAACAGCTTTACTGGCACGCCTGTGAACACTGTGTGGTCGGTCGTTGGCATTGCTCTTCTGCTCGACCTTCTAGCTCTCGCTGGCCCCGCAGCTATCAATGCCGTGTTCGCAATCTCGGTCACTGGGCTCTACGTGGCATATTCCATCCCCATCGCAGTGAGGTTTATCTTCAAGAATGACTTCAAACCTGGGCCATTCAATCTTGGAGTCTTCGTCAGTGCCCTCCAGTGTCCATGATCGCATGAAGCAGAGAGCTGATCCTTTGTTCAGAGTCTTCCGGTCGCCATCATCGCTGTTACCTTTATGATGTTCATGGACGTCGTGTTCTTCTTCCCAACGACGCCCCAGACGACTTCGCCCACCATGAACTACACTGTCGTCGTTCTTGGTGGTGTCCTGTTCCTCTCGATCGTCTGGTACTATTTCCCCGTATATGGTGGTGTACACTGGTTCACTGGGCCTATACCTAACGTGGGCAAGAGCGACAGTGAGGGGAGTGTGAGCAGAGAGTATCCGTCGTTGGATAAGAAGGTAGAAGTGGCTGTTTCTGAGAAGAGTGTGTAACGCCACAATGGCGCGGAACTTTTTTTTTGCTATCAAACTTTTTACCAGGTCACCGGTCATCTACGGTGATTGACCTAGGCACACGGAGTACATAGATGGGCCTTAGTAAAGGCATGCATTTCGATTGGTGTTTTTTGGGTGTTTTAGATTGTAAACTCGGATGTCTGGTGAGCCCTCTGTATCAAAGGTGACGTATATGCTACCCTAGAGCAGAACGAGTGTCTTCTGCTCATTGAGAGTCCGGTTTGGGGAGACTAATGCTACCCGCAGCTGATCACAACTTGATCGGAACTACATACTTAGGGTCTGTTCGAGATGGCCAAAAGGGCTGCTAACCGAGTGCTAACCGAGTGCGGGCAGCACTCGCTTAGCAGCCCTTTTGGCCATCTCGAACAGGCCCTTACATCCTGCAAACCAAGTAGTACGAAAGCACCACGCATCTGCAAAGCGTCAAAATAACGTACTCATTCCACCACACTTTGGGAGGCTCTCATTGGCCAAGCAGACTGTAAGCGACTCCAAACCGAGCTAAGCGGTTCAGCCGAGCTCATTGAGCACTCAATGAGCGCTTACAAAAAGCTGATGTGACTGTCACCTTCATAGGTCTTCCTTCTATTCTCCTGGCCCCCCGCAAAGTGATTGATTGGCCTCATTACGCACGGAACCCGTCGCTGAATGGGGAGACTAACTTGAAGTTACACAGCACTGAATCACGGAGGACGAACTCAAAAGTGACAAGTCAGTCCAGTCCTCCTCAAGTTGGACTTGTTACTTTCGGTCTGTCACTCAGCTGTGGCAGTGCCGCGGAGTAGGTTTAGGGATTATCGCGGACAGTACTAGGACTCTATAGTGATCTGAGCTGGCGCTAACTTCCGCGTAGCCTGCCACAGCATCTCGATACACACGTCTGAGACGTATTTGAGTCCTCACCCAGAAAGTTGAGGCTTGAGCTCAACAGCTCCCTGACCTCCGAGTCGTTCTCGGCAATCGAACACCGGCGGAGTTTCTGCACCGATAGCTGTCACCACAACAACGGCTGGCACCGAGACTAGAACATGTTTGGCAGCAGCTCTGGTTGGTTCCGAGTTTCAAGTTGACATGAATCTCATTTACAACATGAAAAGGGAAAGCCTTCTACATAGCCTCGCTTCACCCTTGGAAATGCACTGTCAGTGGTTGACACTGACTGACTGGCGCTTCAAGTTGTCACTGGCAGTTGATTATCGTGCATGCTTGGCCTTCCTAGCCGGGTTTCTCGCTTCTTCTTTCCACCCCTTGGGCGTCATGGGAAGTAAGTCATGAAGAAATTATAAAAGCAATGCTTCTATCGGATGGAGTGCGCCCCGCCTTCCCGCTTCTAATCGTCCGGGTTATTCGGGTACACCAACCACGAGAATGGCAGACAGGCAAGCGATTGAAAAGGCCGACGAAGCACTCCTCGCAGAGCTTGGCTATAAGCAAGAATTCAAGAGAGCCTTCACTCCGTTCGAGGTACGCAGATATTCAGAATGCCCATCGCCCAGCTGGACGTCGACTGACATGCCTATATAGGTATTCTGTATTGCCTTCAGCATTTTTGGATTGGTTCCATCGATCGCGTGAGTCCCTCAAGTTCAATTCGGGCATCGTACGTTCCAACAGTAGAACGCTGAAGTGCTGATTATCCGATCTACCTCCAGCGCGGTCCTCACTTATTCCATCCCAAATGGTGGCCCTTCTGCAATGGTTTGGGGCGTACGTGTGATTCCGTTACTTCTCTTACTATACATCCTTTGACCATGTAATGTGCTGACACCTTTTGATTAATGCTCGGTAACTCTAGTGGGCTGTCGCGAGCTTCTTTATCCTTTGCATCGGGATGTCCATGGCAGAGCTTGCGTCCGCGGCACCTACGTCTGGTGGGGTAAGGCCCGTAGCTGCTATCAAGATGGGCGGATAATGCTAATCCGGCCTGCAGCTCTACTTCTGGACATACTCCTTCTCGTCACCTCGTTACCGAAATTTCCTCTGCTGGATCGTTGGCTGTATGTTTGATTCGCCTGTGTAGAGTTTACTTTACTCATCATATTTTCAGACGCAAACACAATAGGCTCCATTGCATGTGTTGGTGAGCAGCTCAGCTCCTGGCCGTTCGTGGATCATTGGCTGACGGTACCAAACCTATCTTCGTCTGACACACGTACACACTTGACCAGCATCCACCGACTGGGGTTGTGCCGTCCAAATCGCTGCAGCTGTTAACATCGGCAACCCAAGCTTTGTTGCTACCCAGGTCCAGACTTTGTGCGTCTCGGTTCCCTTTGTGATCTGGGATGAGATGATTAAACTTCGCTGACATTCATCCATGCAGCGGGATCTATATTGCCATCCTGTTCACTCATGGGGTGGTATGCTCTCTCGGCACCGCCGTTCTCGCAAGACTGCAAAACGTCTACATGCTCCTTAATCTCCTGTGAGTACTGTCACGTACTCCCTTCTTTGGTCCGCTACATACCGACTTCGTGTCGTTTCTGGTGTGGTTTTTGCGGTTGCTACACCAAGTACCGACTGTATTGTCGTCAGAAACACTGACTGCTTGTCGTCATTAGCCTCTGCCTCGCTGTGATTATCGCTCTCCCGGCTGCAACACCAAGAGAACAAATGAATAGTGCCAGCTTTGTTTTCGGAAATTTTACCAATTGTCTGTTCCTGGTCCTTTTTCCTCTTCTTTTTCTCATCTCCCTCTCCAGTCAATGGCTGGCCAAATGGCTATGCATTCATCCTTTCCTTCCTTGCACCACTCTGGTCGATTTGTATGTCCATCCCTTCACTCATCAACCGCCAGCTGTGGCGTTAACGCAGATATTCCTTCAACAAGGCGCGTACGATTCGACTGTACACATAAGTGAAGAAACTACGAATGCGGCCACAGCCGTGCCATGGGCGATTGTAAGGTTGTTTGTTGCACTCTGCGGCGCCGTCTAATGTGTATCAAGGTCGGAGCAATCGCTATTTCCGGCGTGCTCGGTTGGGGTGTGCACTCTCATCCACTTCTACTTCTCATGTGCTTATGATTCATATCAAGCCATCAACGTCTCTCTCGCATTCTGCATGGGTAGCGACTTGCAAAGCCTTGTTAGCAGCGCTCAGCCCATGGCCCAGATCTTTTCGAACAGATTCGAACAAAAAGGGACCCTAGCTATTTGGACCATCATTGTCCTTGCACAGTGAGTTCTTCATCTACCCCAATGTACTCACAATTGTACGTTCTCATTCTATCACCAGATATATGATGGGATCCAGCATGGTAATTTTATTTGCATCCCGAACAAGGAGTCGGTGTACTGAAACTATTTAGCTGCTGACTGCCTCTCGCCAATCTTTCGCATTCTCCCGCGATGGTGCCCTTCCATTTTCTAGCATTCTGTACCGCATGAACAGATTTACGGGTACACCTGTGAACGCTGTGTGGTGGGTCGCTGTGCTTGCCGGCCTCCTCGGCCTCCTGGCTCTTGCTGGCCCTGCAGCTACCAACGCCGTCTTCGCGCTTGCGGTCACTGGTCTCTACGTGGCATACTGTATCCCCATCTCGGCAAGGTTCATATTCAAGAATAACTTCAAACCTGGACCATTCAATCTTGGAGTTTTCGTCAGTGTCTTTCGTGCTTTTGATTGCATAAAGGAAGGAGCTAATCCTTTGTTCTCCAGAGTCTTCCGGTCGCCACAATCGCAGTCACCTTCATGATGTTTATGGTCATCGTATTCTTCTTCCCAACGACGCCCCAGACGACTGCACCCACCATGAACTACACTGTCGTTGTTCTTGGTGGTGTTCTCTTACTCTCGATCGTTTGGTACTATTTCCCTGTGTACGGTGGTGTGCACTGGTTCACCGGGCCTGTGCCGAACGTGGGAAAGGGCAACACCGTGGAGAAATTGAACGGGGGCACAGAGTCTTCATCGTTGGACACTGATGCGGAAGGGTTTGGTTATGAGAGAAATGTGTTGATATCATAATGGCCCCGGGAGTCGAGATATGTGGTATTCTCGTTGGCGCCTTTCCTCTATTTACATAACTCTTCTTCACCAGGGGCTAGCCCCAAGGACAGTAAACACCGTTTCACAAGGATTATATATTTACCAGGTCGTCTACGGTGACACTGGCATGCAATAGACTCGGATGATGGTAGGACTTCAGTATTTTAGATTGTGGACTCGGATTTCTGGACGCCGGTGCCAGCAGTGGTGACGTAGCGCCGGCGGGTGGTAGAGCAATTGCAACTTGATCAGGGCCGCATCCTGGTCAGATTCCGTCAGAACGAATGACGCTTCTTTCTGTTCTTCGGAGCGCCTACCAAGGACTAGCAAATGAAGAGCATGATTTCGCACAGATCCCTTCCGAGTCGGAACAAGTTCAAAACGAGCTACTCAAGTCTTGAACTTGTGAGCCCACTGAATCTGATTTCGATCTCCGCGATTCATGGACCTCTGGTGTGGTTGCGGATCTTATCAACTATTCCGACTCGAACTTGGAACTCGAACTTGGAACTAAGTCAGCTCTATGCCAAAAACAGTTCTATGCTGTTCTATGTATGTTATCCAATGTTATCATCTCTATCCATCCGAACACTACTGCTTGCTTCTCATTCCCATCATTAGTTGGGAATTGCTTTCCCGATGGCATAGAGACAATACTTCTATCGTATAGTGGAGCACCTTGAACCTTTTCTCTCATCTTCCGCTGACCATGAAAACCAACGAAGCAGCCACATTGAGAAGGCTGATGAACTCTCAAAGCTTGAACACAACCAAGAATTTAAACGAGCCTTCACGCCGTTTGAGGTCTGTAGATCTCTCTTCCCTTCCCAAAGCACATCGACTGAAGTACGCCGGTGATGGGTCTTTGGTATCGCGTTGTCCGTGCAACAGAAGATGATTGATCTCCAGTGCAGTCCTCGTCTACTCTATTCCGAATGGTGGTCCTTCTGCAATGGTCTGGGGTGTAAGTATGATGCCGTCAATCGTTCTGATAAGGTTACAGGCTATTTTGCAAACATCGAGTCGATGACCAGATAAGCGCAAGTTGCGCGATATGTCTTTATCCTCCATCGACTAGTTTTCTCCCAAAGAAATTACCGATACTGTTTCGCTCCAGTGGGCCGTCGCGAGCATATTTATGTTGCGTCGGGCTGGCGATCGCGGAGCTTGGTTCCGCAGCATGTCCTCTTACTCTTGATCGTCTGGTACTCTTTCCCTGTGTATGGTGGTGTGCACTGGTTCACCGTGTCAAACTTGCCGACGTTCGGCACAGGCCCCGCAGAGAACATGAACAGGGGTTCCTCCTTGATTCAGGAGGGCGAGGCGGTCGTTGCCGTGAGCGCAGTGTAATGTCAGCGTTCTGGTGTTCTCACCATTGCTCATACCATCTCATGTACTACATCCGCGGATTGGGGGAATAGGATTTTAAAAAACGAGTAGAAAATGTTTAGATGGACATTCACGGATTTGGGAGATATGATTAAAAAAGACGAGCAGAAAAGTTTAGATGGATATTGAAGCAATATAGAGAAGGGGAAATGGTTGTAAAAGGGGGGAGGGGGCAAGACAAAGAGATAGCCTGAGTAAACACATAATCATAGCAAGCAGTGAACACAGCTGTACTAGATAAATCTCTTGACAAAGCAACGTAACCGGAGCTTGACAAAAGATTGGCCAATCAGGGGGATCGTCCCTACAAATTTTCCCTCCCTATATTCGTGAGGCTATATCGACGTCACGATGGCACAGAGATGAGCCTCACCATTGAGACGCTATTTTCGTACTTTGCCCCAGTAAGATTTGGACCACTTGCATTCGGCCTCTCCGCAGTCTGTGATCGTGCGACGACCGTAGGTACCGTCAGGGCGAGCATATGTTATCCATCTGCACTCGTTGACCAGCACCGAGGATAGAATGAGGTCATCAGGCATATCACCGTGAATTGCACACCGGTGGGTGAAAGAATTGGCGACAAGCTGCATGGAAGCAAAGTGTGGAGGAAGTGGGATCTGGGATATACAAGTGTGTTCTGTTGGCGGGTTAGTACTTAGAGTGAATGGGACATCTTTTTATACCGTTTCATTGCGGCGGGATGTTATCAGCTCTCAGTGGCGGGGAACCCGAAAATGATCAGTAGACAACACATGTTTTGTGCCTCCGACCTGCTGTGGGTCTAAGCTTAAGGCCAACAACAGGGGCGACTACAGATGTAGAAGTTAGTGCTTAACTTGATGCTGTGGCCTTGTGCCATTGGAAGAAAGTTCAAAACTCACAGGCTTGATCAACCCTGAGGAGTGGCGAACAAAAGAGGCCATCGGCTACAGAACCGAATGTGGGCGTGCGGCGTTTACTACTTACTTGCTGGCTCAGTATAGTGGCGGATGGCCCAAAACATGTACAAGGTTCCCAAACATAACGTGCTGTGGGCAACAGCAACCATTGCATTTATAAAATGCTGATAGCGATTCTGCTGTGAAACACCCTCTTATCCTTTTCCTAAGGTATGCTCCCCGATATTTTCTTAGTACGGCTGGGTGAACTGAACTCACCATAGCAAAGGCCGTGGCAACATCATGACACAGCACCCTTCGGCGTCACCGTCAATGAACGAGAAAGTATCGGTATGTGCCTCCTCGTGTGATTTGCGAGCGGATACTGAACGTACTCTGGTCTCTGACAGGCCTGTAACTCCCAGACGATGTCCACTCCGAGTCGAGAAGAAATAACAGCATTAGAGCTGTTCGACTTGAAGGCAGTCGACGATGAAACAGAAATGCGGGCCATTGCCGTAGCGGTGTCATGGAAAGAAAACGGCAAATACTACTGGACAAGACTCCCGGCCCGTTCTGGCCTTGAGAACCCCAACATCGATGGAGCACAGCGCAACGAAATTCCCTACCCCGAGGAGTGTTGGGGAAAATGGGACGAGATGATGTTGGAGGCACCCAACCCCTTTCCCGATGGATGCTACATCAAAAAGCCCCGAATGTGCGATTACGCGGTCGCTGCCATCGAACTGGAGGAAGAAGAAGCCCGCGGTGGAGATGCAATCAAAAAATCCAACATCCCTGCCCTCGCACAAACGAAAGCCGACATGTCTTCCTCACTTCAGCGCGATGCAATGATGCACGAGGTCCTAAGACACCACCCCCACAAAAACCTTGCCAAGTACTACGGGTGCATCCGTGAAGGCGACCGCTATTTCTTAGGAATATGCCTCAAACGCTACGACCTCGACCTCTTCAAAGTTATGAATACTGAAAGAAACCTGAATACAGAGCGCATCACGGAGATCATCCAAGGGATTCGCGCAGGACTTGAACATCTCCATAGTCTGGGATACGCCCACAACGATGTCTCGCCGGGCAACATCATGATTGATGAAGATGGCCAGCCAGTACTCATCGACTTTGACTCTGCTCGCAAGTTGGGGCAGATCATTGGAGATAAATCTCTTGCATTTACCCCGGGATACATGGTTCCCGAATCAGATGCTGGGAGAGTTGAAGCCGAGCGCGACTTTCGCCAGTTGGATATCATTGAAGGGGAGATGAGAGAAGGAAAGAGACCGTTCAGTAGGGTTGATCAGGAGTTTGACGCTCTAAAATCGGTCACTCCGATTTCAAAGGGTGGTTCCACTCCTCCAGGCCTTCCCGCTGCCAGTGGCGCTGCAGCAAATAACGCAGTCTTCGCGCTATCAGTCGTCAGTGTCTCCACTTAACTCGATGTGGCACAAGGAACTGGGCTGATTCTTTGAGTTACAGAGTCTCTTGATTGGCATCATCGCTGCCTCCTTGACGTTTATGGACGTCGTCCGAGTTTTCTTCTCCCCTCAGACGCACGCATCCACCGTTATCGTTCTCGGTGGCGTGCTCTTCCTCTCGATCTTGTACTATCTCCGTCTGTACGGCGTGCACTGGTTCACTGGGGAAAGATCCAACAAAAAGTGATCTTATCGTAATAAGTGGCGATCATATCACGTTACATACGTGTACCAAGTAGACACGGCAGAACTATGTACATAGACCTTCTTACTTCTGTTAGACAATCTGATTACAGTAACGATATTTGCCTTGCGGCACTGTGATCTTATCAGCAGCTCATTTCCCCGTAACGTTCACTCCTCATATGTAGGTCCAAGTCTCCGTGTCTCTACTAATAGGTCCGGAAGATTGTAAGGGAACGTGGCTCAACTGCCAGCCAACCCTTGGCCCAGCGTCAACCACAGTCCCGTACTACTAATGCTTCCAATCAGTGCCAATCCATTTCACTCGAAGCGAACCGCACTGTGACGCCACCGCCATTCCTAGTACTAGTAGTGTGGGCGCTGATCGCCAGGATCACCGTGTCAGAACCTGATCCAAAGTTGCACTCATACCGTGAAGCATCAGTGAGTTTTGGTTATCTAGCTGGTTCAATCTGAGCGGCTGTGATTACAGCTGAAGACAAGCGCCCTCAGTATAGCAGTTGTTCGTTTCTGTTGGCTTGTCCACCTCCTGTGCTCACATCATGGAACCCCGGGTAGCTATCTCGTTCCCTTCATCATTCGACGACAATAACGCAAATGCGACAGCCACGCAACGTTGTGCTGTTCGGTGAATGTGGCGTAGGGAAATCCTCCGTCATCAACATGATCGCAGGTCGACGGGTAGCCGAAACCTCCAACGACGTCTTGGGGTGCACGGAGGAGAACGTCTCCTACAGCGTCGACCTGGATCAAGTCAGTGTCAATCTTTGGGACACCATCGGGCTAGGCGAAGGGACTGCTGGCAAGATCCCTGCCAGCGAAGCGAGGAAACGCTTGAAACCTTTTCTCCACCAACAGCTCGCGGCTCCCGAGGGTATCGACCTCCTCCTATATTGTATCCGAGGCGCGAGCAACACGAAAAGCTTGCCATTGAAATATGGTCACTGGGAGACGTATAAATTCGTGTTCGAAGAAGTTTGCAAGAAGAGGGTTCCCGTGGCGATGGTGATCACCAACTTGGAGGCCTACGACCGCGGTGGAGATATGGATAAGTGGTGGTCTGATAACGAGAGACAAAGATTGGATTTTGGATTTCAATTCTGTGAGCATGCATGTGTCACTGTTTTATCGCCAGAGGATTTGGGCGAGGACGACGATATCAACCGAATCGAAGTCTCGAGACAGAGGCTGAGAGATCTTCTCTCAGGCAACTTCCTTCCTGTAAGTGTCCCCGCCGCAATAGTATTAGTGAAGCGCCAATTCTACCAGCCTAGAAATGTCCTTCTAATTGGAGACCCTGATGATAAGGGTGACTTCATCAGCATGGTGAACACCAGATCAAACCTCAAAATCAAAAATACGCCGTCGTTTACATGCCTTCCCGTCACTCTCGCCTCAGACACCCACTTCGATCTTTGGAATGCTACCGAGTTCGATGAAGCAGACATCACCGCTCAGCTGACAGATAGGAACCTGAAGCTCCTTGTCCAAGGGATAAGGCAGACAGCGGGCATTGATCTCCTCCTCTTCTGCTTTCGTGCGGGAAGACCCAAGCTTCACCACACGCGGACCTATAACCTCTTCTACACCGCCATTTGCAGGAAGAAAGTACCAGTAGCGATCGTCGTTCTCGGACCGGAGGAGGAGGCTGAGACCTGGTGGGAGAGAAACGAACAAGACCTCAAGAAGAAAGGACTCCGATTCGAGCAGCACGTCTACATCCCCTGTAATCCCTCCGAGCTCCCCGCCAAGGATATCCCTAACGCCGCTCGCCCTCAGCTCATCAACCTCATTCGCAAGGAGTACACCTCAGGAACCTGGACGATTGCCAACGACGCACCTTGGGTCACCGTACCCTACGTGCGTGCGATGGTCGTACTTGGGGAGTTATCCTGGCCCACAACCACAGTCGCCATCTGTGACACGACGAGGAAAGATGCATTTGTCGAGATTGCCCCAGGAGTGCAGTCTTGTGTGCGGAGTGCTGTTGGCGTCATCAATCAGAGGGAATATCGTTTTCTGCAGGTTGATCCAAAGTCCCTCCCGTTATCATCATCTCCCCAGACTCGCCCTCGTATCTTGGAGCCGGGGTGGAGGAGTACTGGTCTCATCATGTTCTACATGGACGCCAATGCAACGAGCGAAACATGGAGTACCCTGGAGAAGTTTTATGCCAGCTACAGGGGTGACATCACTCCGCTCGTCGTTGTCGTTCACAAACTCGCTGAAAGGAAACTGGCAGAGGAGGTTTGGAAAACCGCTCCTAGCACGATCAGAAAACAGACCGGCGCATATCTGACCTATCATCCTGGGCCCGGTGCCTCGTTGGATGCTCAGGCTACTGCGCAAAAAATCCTGGAAGAAATGATTCAGGATCTTGGCTTGGCGTGTATGGAGGAAAAGGTTGGGATACTGCAAGAGATTTTATCGACTTGGAGGAGGTATCGTTCCCAAAGAAGTAGTGAGAGTTAGGTGTTGGGTAGAAAGCAGTGGGCAGACTTGTGGCATATTGAGTGTATGGAAAAGATATCGAGGGAGTGTTTCATAAGTACTACCTCTAGAGTCGATCTTTCGTGAGTACAGGCAAAACATGTAGGCGGTACAGTTGCACACAAAGGATTATAATAACAAGTGGTCCTTTCCTGATTCATTGTTCAGCGTTACTATGGTCGTCGAATCGGGCGTAAGACTGGAATAAGGTCGACACATGTACAACCGTGGAGTGCACTTTAGCCGCCCGTCTTTCCAAGCAGGGCGTATCCGCTTCCCTGGGGGCCATGAAGCTGCACGAAAGGTTGAGGGAGAGAAGGGGGAAGTTAACTGCGGCATACCTTGTTATAACATTGTCCACAGAGCGGGTCGCCATCCTTGTCATTCAACCGCTTAGAATCTAGGAGGGTGCTGCAAGAGGTGCAGCGCAGACACCCCTTGTGCCAAGTCTTGCCAACTGCTTTGACCTGGCAACGGCGTGAGTGTCAGTTTACCCGATGGAAGGGCAAGCGAAATGTTGACCGACCTGCTCCGCAAAGTATACATTCTTGCTACATCGGGGACACACAGGAGTTTCGCCACCCAATCCCCATGTCCTGGCAGGACTACCCACGCCACTACCAAGGGCAGTCCCGTATCGTGTTCCAGTGGTGGTCTGCTTCAAGGGATTGTTTCCCCCGTTCACAGGAATCCCAGTTGAGCTAGCCTTAAGCGGAGACACTGGTCGTCTCTCTGTACCCCTTGGAGTACCAGAGACAGACTTGGAAGGACTAAGTGGAACCGTCCGCGGAAGCTGGATGTCGCCGACGCGTGCGGTATTGGTGATGTTACCTTCAAAAGAGATACGTTCTTCCACAAGCCCTTGTACTTCCTCCTCCTCGGCAGTATCGTTTTCTTCCGCACTTCCAGAAGTGCCTGAGTCGGCTGGTGTGTTCGTGGGGGGGCGGGAGTATCGTGCAGGGAGGGCAGAGTTGGCACGGAGGATTGGTGTCGTTGCTGTGAATTGCGTACGGACAGGCGATCGAGATCCATCGTGGGCGAAAGAACGCGATGTTAGGTCCATAGACCCATTGACACGCCCGCGAGAAATTGGGGTAGGGAAAGTAGGACGAGTGGGAGATGTTTGGCCGGGGACAGTTCGAACTGGGGTGCCAGTGGATCCAGAAACCGCAGGAAACGAGTTTCGGACAGGTGAAGTGGGGATTGGGGGAGGAGAGACAAGCTCGTCTCTATCAGGAAGGTTTGCTTGTCGAAGGTCCCGAGTACCGAAATTGCGGACATGGCAATTTTTACTTAAGAGGGGAGGTCAGAGAAGCAGGAGCTGAGAATTGGAGCAGGGTCACCAGTATGGCTGAACCAGAGCAACGTAAAAAAAGGTGAAATGGTTGTGGTGAATAAACACATACCTCTTGGTCGTGCTCTAGCAAAGTGAAAGAGTCTAGACGCTTGCTGCATGAGGTACACGCGAGACATGGCTGTTGGCAGTCAAAGTTGGCACCTGAATGATGAGAGGGAGCTTCATTATTCACCTTGTGGTAAAGCTGGTAACCCAGGGCGCGCATTGGCTATGAAGATCACGAGAAGCTAACCGAAATTGCTCACCTTGCGGCCGGGTCCCATAACCTGCCATCACACAGTAGCAAGCCAGGTGAAATCGGACATCATATGTGTTGAACTAGAATCACATACCTGCTCAGCTGCGTAGACAGCTTTATTACATCGGGGACATATTGGAGTGCCTCCAAATGGGTGCATGGCGAGTTGATTCGAAGTGGGGGGTGTAAATCAAGGAGAATCTGGAACTGATTGTTAGCACATGGAGGTATAGTTTGTTATGTACTCGCCAGATAGAAGCGAATTGAGTGTCGTTCACCACGTTGTGTAGATGGTAGTACTATACTACTGGAGATGTAGTGCGGCTGTGACGATCGGCAATTCCCGACGCACTTTGTCACCAACACCAATAATCATGAGGTCACTGGCGAGTTTGGCCGTCGAATAGCCAACTTGAACGAGAATCTGGACAGCAGCAGGCCGTAATACTAATAGCCCGGCGCAGCCTGGTACTCAATGGCGTTGTTTCATGACCGAGTTGGCAGTGGGGCGTTGCACTTGTCCTCATTGTTGTGGCGTCACGTTTCGACTGATCCAAAGCAGTCGACAAACGGAACCTACAGTGGGTGATAATTCACTACTCATCTCCGCGGTAAGAACGTGTACAAAGTAGGTAGTGTTACTAGTATACTAGTAAGGTGGTACTAGTTGAGGCAATGTGTCGGAGTTTCAAGTGTGGGAGTAGATCAGAGCAAAGATGGTGGATTGACAAATCCACGTTCAAAATCTCTTCTCATCCCAAAATCCATCTCGTTTCATCTTCCTCAATCTCCCCACCTAGACTCACGTAGACTCCCCTTTCTCATCACCACCCACCACGATGTCCGACGATGAACAGCACAACCAGACATTCGAGCAGGTTGGCCTTCACATCTCCCGTCCCCCATCATCCTCGATCCTGATGCTGATCTTACCCGATGCCTTTCTTTTAGGCCAGCGCAGGTGCCTCGCTCACCTTCCCCATGCAGTGTTCCGCTCTCCGTAAAAATGGACATGTCGTCATAAAAGGTACGTCCCACAGACTTCTTTATACCATGATCAACACGTCTAACGTCCAAGGTCGCCGTTTCTGCTAAAAGGTCGCCCATGCAAGATCGTTGACATGTCCACCTCCAAGACTGGAAAGCACGGGCATGCCAAGGTCCACCTCGTCGCTATTGACGTATGTTCGCACCTGAGCTCATGTTGACCCACTTTTTTGACTTTTTGCCTGCGTCTTCAGATCTTCACCCAGAAAAAATTGGTGCGAACATCTATTCACTGCCGGTGAAATGTTGGTCATCAGCTCACTCTCAATTCCCTCCTATTCAGGAAGATATCTCCCCTTCCACTCACAACATGGATGTCCCGAATGTCAGCCGAAATGAATTCGCACTCGTAAGTGTTTCTTACTCAATTTGTTTCCCGAACCCTCATGGTCTTGCTTAGGCGAACATCGATGATGGTTTCCTCAACCTCCTGACCCAAGATGGTACCCCAAAGGATGATATCAAAATCCCTGACACCGACGTCGGAAGAGAGGTCCTCGCCGCCTTTGAGGAAGGAAAGGAAGTCTTGGTCACGGTTATCTCTGCTATGGGTGAGGAGCAGGCTATCTCCTGGAAAGAAGCGCCCAGGTCTTGAAGGTGGGATATCGTTTATATCCGAGTTCACGAGCGCTTTTTGCTTAATTTTAGCTTGTACAGAGCCGCACACCATATCGCCTCTCTCGTTCCCTCTGTACTTATTTGCAACCATCCACTGTGTCTTTCCTTCTTGTTCTCCGTGTCCGCGGTGTTTTCCCTGACTCAAATCATTCAGTATCTTGTGCATATGCATGTACATTCCTATCGTTCAATAACGTTTGAATGTGTAGTAGTGTAGCCTTGTAGCTGTAGCCTAGGCCCTGGGTGTCTTCGAGAAGTCGGTTTCGATCGCGCGACGGCACGGTCCCGGTCACCCGTGACGGGGGTGACGGGGCCCCTGGTCACGACGCCGTCACGGCGTCGGTCACGACGGTGGCGTCGCTGGGTTGGGTAAGCCGCGCCCGCCGAAAAGAGACGAATGACCAATGGCGATCTCGATCGCGATCGAGATCCCGAAAGAGAAAGAGAAGAGAGAACGCGCGACGCGAGAGAGAGAGAGAGAGCGAGAGGAGAGACTCACGGGGTGGGGTTGGACGTGGCGGTGCGCGGGGGCCATGTCGTCGAGTCGACGCGGTGGTATTTCGGGAGCGGCGGGAACGGAACGACTTGGGGGAAAACCACTCGAAGCCGACTGCGAGAGAGAGCGAGAGAGAGAGCGAAGAGAGAGAGAGCGAAGAGAGAGAGAGCGAAGAGAGAGAGAGAGAGAGCGAGAGAGAGCGAGAGAGAGAGAGAGCGAGAGAGAGAGAGAGAGAGAGAGAGAGAGAGAGAGAGAGAGAGAGAGAGCGAACGCGAGCGAGAGAACGCGAGAGAGGAGAGAGGAGAGTGAGGGTGAGAGTGAGAGCGAGCGAGCGAGCGAATGAAACTTGGGGCGGGGACGAGCGACGCGGGGGGGACGACGACGGCCGTCGTGTGTGCCTTTTTGTAGTGCTAGCACATACTGAATCCGTGCTACTATACCGCCACCACCCGCTTCTTGAAGCTTGAACCGTCGACAATGTTCCAGGGCAGCCCGAGGGTGGTCACGGTGCTGCTACTTACCGCTTTCGTCTATAGCATGTACTTACGACAGTTCAGGGATCGATCCCCGCAGTAACCCCTGCGCGGCGTCGATTGTCGGCTAACTTGGCACTGGCGGGTACGTGACGGTTGACCTCATCACGACGACGATTGGCTCACTGGGGCCTCGACTCTCGATTCAGAACGTCCTGAGACCCGTTGTATCGGATCGCGGCGTGACGTTCCTCAGGCTGCCTTGAATCGCGCGTGTCAGCGCGCCCTCCGAGTCACAGCTCGCTGCCTGGAGACCCGGACTGTGTCTGAGAGGCCCGGACTGTGTCTGAGAGGCCTGGACTGTCCCTCGCTTCCCACTTGGACTGTCCCTCGCGCCCAGAAGGCGGTTTCTCGCCATCGAAAGCCACAGTCCCACTGCTCACTCGCTGAGGTCCGGATCAAGCAATTCAGACCCTGAGCCCAGGTAGATCTGCGGCCCTTCTCTGGAAGAGTCCTACTACCGCCTCACACCCGTCGTTCGCAGATCGCACTTACTGCGCGTGCGTACGCAGGTTTTGTTCTGATGCAGAGCTTCGACGGCCGTCTTGCAGGCTGAAAATATGGCTGGTCTCCGACGACTCGTGCCCATCGGAGTCGTCGTTGGACGGGACGATGAAATTATCTTGTCATACTGGGTTTGATCTGGACGGAGGGCATTCTCGGATCCGATGGTTAGTAGTGCTAACGCAATCGACGGAGCTCGAGTGGTCCACACTAGTTCCACTCCCTGAACACGACAGTTAGGACAGGGTGGCCAGCAAATTCCGAGTCAACCGACTTCCTATGCCTCTGCGTGGATCGCTTGCCAAGGCAGTCGAGTACTTGGCCAATCTGCAGCCCCCACCTGAACAAGTACACTTCGAGCTCTCATTGCCGGAACCGGGTCCATCTGTCGAAATGTTCTTCAACTGTATCGCGAAATCGTTCGACCATATGAGGGTCTTTTTACTGGACTACGTCGTCGACTCGAAGACCATGCCCAGAATCGGCCCCGTCTCGGAACTTCCAGCGAGTGCTCTCGACCCACTGTTCCAATTCAAAACCCTCACCAGGCTCTTACCAGATTGCAAAGCACTGGCCATCTCCGATACGTCAACTCAAGATCGGTACGGGGCGGGATGATTGGAATACGGACGAAGGCACGCTGGTTCATTCACAAAGGGCCCTGTATGGCGTTGCATACGTCGCGCGACACTGTAAACGCGTTCGGGTGCTCGGGCTTGTCTTTGACTCGAAGTCACGGTCAGCCCCTCTCACGGCTTCCGTTCCCGAGCGCTGGACGAACCCCCAAACCCACACTTTCGCTGTTGGTGCATCGACGTGTTCGCCCGAGAGCGCCCGAGCGGGACATCGATGAGCTGCACGTCGTAAATATTTTTCAGTCCGACGTTCTAAAGTCTCTGACGAGTGCTTGGGTTTTCCAAACAGGTTTGGCCCGAACGATACAGACGCGAATCAGTGGATCGTGTCCTTACCCAAGGCTGAGGTCCCAGAGAGTAGTATCGGCACACCTGCTTCTATTGCGCCATCTACGCTCGTCAACCACTCAACGTCGATGACCTTTACAGTCAACTGGCGGAACAGCTTCTCTGACCCGCCTTGACGAAATTCAAGCTGGTGGGTCGTCAGGTTATGGGTTTCGTGTCTAGTATTCCCATCGCTCATGCAATGTGAGCACAGATGCCGAAGGCAAGGAAAGAGCACTTCAGGAAGAGCGTGCCCGTTGCAAATCCCTCGAGAATGAGCTCGCACGAGCAAGAGACTCTTTCGTGCCTCTGTGACACGTCATACTGAGGAGCTCTCTCGAGACACGCCGCGACTCCAGGGGCCTCCATGACACTGCCGAGACTGAGATTAGCCAACTCGAAAGCGGTCGCCGTGAGCTGGATCAAAAGTTGCGCGAAAGCAAGCAGGAAGGCGAATTCGTTGCAGTCCGGTACGTCCGCCTCTAATTGAAGCGGGATGTCATCGTGATGCCGCGTTAGATGTGCAACGTTTGACCTCGGACCTGCAAACCGCACGACAAGAGGCTGTCCGCGTCCGCGCTTACTCGACAAAGGTCGAACAGGAACTCTCTGCAGCCCGTGGTCAGATTGAGGAACTGCGGGCGAATGCTGCCCAGGAATCTATAAACGATGGCACGAGCAGGATCAAAGTCGACAACAAACGATAGCCCTCCTTGTCTCTGAGAAAGCTTCCCTGACAGCATCGTTCCAACGGTTACTAGAGGAGGTTGAGATAGTGACTGGTATGTATAGTTTTCTTTCGATAAGCCACGAATCTCGCTTAAACTGTCATTTCTAGAAAGCCTGCTCGTCGCTGAACAGGGGAAGGCCGTCAAAGCAAAGGAACGAGCTTGAGGCGTCGCATTCTCGCGAGAAAGACCTGTCGGAGAGATGCAGAGATCGGGTGAGTATTAACAAAACTGAATGTATGCGTCCGGGAGCGCGAAATCCAGCTCAGGAAAGCTGAGCTTGAAGAGGCACAAGCGACATCCAATCAACATCAGCGACGGGTACGCGAGCTCGAGGAACAGATTGAGAGCGACGACCGAGCAGATAGGCTAGAGGTGTCTCTCAAGAACACTCAAGATCGCGCAGACGAACTCGAGTTCCAGCTCAACAAAGTGCGACAAGTAGGTCCCCACGAGAATTGTGTTTGTATGCGTCGCTAAAGTCGTTTTCCAAGTCGCACGCGACGCTCTTCAAGAAAGAAAGTCTGGAATCTCAGCTGCGCCAGAAGCCTACGGAGAGCGAAGCGGAATGGAAAGCCAAGCATTCTAGTCTCGAAGCCGAACATGGTGCACTCCAGGGTCATCTACGGTCCGCCAACACCCGTCGTGACGAACTGCTGGAAGAACACGCTTCCTTGCAATCTCAGGTAGACTTCAATCAAAGCGCCATCAAACAACTTCAGCAAAAACTCGGAGAGCTAGCGTCTGAAGTAACGTCGAGCGACCGAACTAGAGCTACGCGCTGCCCTTCTGCGCCCTCTCTGACTCCTCAGCGCGACGCAGAAGGACCTACAGGCCGAAGGCACGCGGCTAATGCAATCTCTGGAGGAAATGAGACCGAAGATCGTGGACTTGACTTCCGGTCAAACTGGAGCTGATGGAGCAGATCGAGAGGCTAGAACAGGAGAAGAGGTCTCGCGACACGCTCATCTCCAAGCCAGGGATGGCTCTCAACGAAGGGACGGAGCGAGAGGCAGAGGCAGAGGCTGCAAGGTTGCGGAGGGAGTCAGATGCGCTCCGGGAGAGAGACAGCCAATCAATGCAGCACAGCGTTGCTGACCTGCAGCGAGGTTATTCCTTGCTCGAAGCCGAACCCCAGACAGCACAGACAACCATCAAGTCGTTGGAAACTGAACGCGCACGAACGCGGCAAGCTGAGATGCGACAGGCAGATCTCAGCAATCGCATGAATGCAGAAGCACGGCGTCGGGATGAAGAAATCTCTCAACTTGAATCCGCCTTGACTGCTTCTCGTAGGAACGAAGCCGAACAGAGCCAGCTCATCACTCGCTATCGGTCCGAGATCGAGGGTTTTCAGAACGAGCTGGTAGCCATGGAGGAAGAGCTGGGGAATGCGCAGAAGACCCCCGTCCCCGACGACGGTCTTGGGTCGCTGGGCGAGGAGATGCCGAGCTCCGCGAAGCACCAACATGCTCTAGAGCTTTCGTCTGCTCAATCGCAGATTCGTGCCCTGGAGAGTGCTATCTTTGAAGCGCAGGACAAGGCGCATCGTCTCCAGCGCCAAGTTCATATCCTGGAGGATCAGCTTGCGTCGCGTTCCGTTTCGAGGGCGACACAAAGACCGTGCTCGCCTGTAGGCGCACGTCCTTCCAGTCGAACGAGCAGTGACTCACGGCGTGGATCGCTGACATCCAAGTATGGCACCCTGGTTCCACCCACCCGATCTGTCTTCGACGTCTCCGGTCAAGTCAGCCTGAGCATGCTAAAAGCCAGGATTGACAGCGAAAGCGCCGCACGTACTCAAAGCCCACCACCAAGGGGGCCTTTCTCCTGTCCCAGATGCTCCCGACTTGGACCTCCACTCTCGGCGACCCCAATTCATGGACGAATCACATATCTTCTGGTGTCATTGAACTCCATATCTTCTGGTGTCATTGAACTCCATATCTTCTGGTGTCATTGATGTCGTGGAGAGTTAGTGATTATTTGATACCCTACTTGACACCACTGTTATATTGAATAATCATGATATGGACGGATATATGGATATACAAGTGGTCGATGCGACAGGTGACTGATTAAGTGCAACGATTGAAAACGACATGAACAACCAAGAAAAAACAAGTGATAATCAAGAGAACTGGTTCTCCAGTGTCCGGAGGCTGCGAACTCTGTGCAACGACACCTGTAGAGTTACACGTAAGTCTTGTGTGGGATGTACAATTCAGAGATGCTTACTTCAACTTCTTGAGGCTGGAGGGAACCCCGCTTGCGGTCTTCCTCGACACCCTTCTCGATACTCTCCAGGACGTCGTGGATGAGGTCTCGATAGTCAACTTCAAAGAAATTGGTAAGTTTAGCAGCTCTTCGCCGACGAAGTTGGAATTGAGACGCGTTGGGAGTTATGATGGCCTCAGATGACAGCGACGTCATAGATGCTCGAGAGGGAAGCGAAGGTCGGCGTTCTAACTTGAGGGAAGACCCATTTGAAAGGCAGCGAGGGATCACCGTCATCTCTTCCTCTGGAGCGGATTCCTCCACATCTCCGCGAAGGAAGCGATGCAGTTCGACGAGAGACTAATGATATAGGTCGTCCTGGGGAAAGCGCGAGTGAGTGATTGAACACCGCGAAGGGGAAAAGGCGTACTCTGTCGATGATATCAACCAAGGAATTTAGAGAGTGCTGGTAATTCAGATAAACAGGGGACTTCTGGAGAGCATCTTGGTAACCAGAAACCGAGTCGGCGAATGAGCTAGTAAATGTCTCAGCGAACGATGTGGGGGTGTCGGGAGTGCTGCCGTCTTTCCATGGGAGTGAGTTCATCGAAGAATCAAAGGGTCCTGGACGATGAGTCATCTTGCCTTTGTGCACAGATTGGTTCAGGTTACGCGAAGCAGATGGTAAATCGAGGGATAAAACGTAAGGACCGTGTCTTGTAGGTGAAGCTGGCGGAGACTGTGGTAATGAGGGTCGGGGTGTGCGAGTATGGCACAGCATCTGCTGAGGGAGTGTACCGAAGACCTGTGTATGTATGAAGTCAGCACCGTAAAATGCACGAATAAATATGTCGTGAACCTTCTCCATTTTCTGGGCGAGACGAACATTGAGAGCCTTTTCCTTACCGTCCAACTCCTATTTTCCACGGTGGAATTCTGGCTGTGGGGTATCCGCACTAGTGCTCTTGTAGCGACGAAGCCGATTCTCGCGAGTGTGTTCTTCGGGTAGAGGAGGTGGTGCAGCGGGGGG